>CATIWQ010048730.1:0-33168 GCA_949673415.1 Euphorbia schlechtendalii | reverse complement strand
TATATATATTTCGGGTATTTTAACGGGGATTTATTCGGGGGCGGGTCGGTCACCTTTCCAACCGGGCGGTATAATTTTTTCCATTTCCATCCCCGTGGGTGAAAATTTTCGGATTTCTCCCCAAACCCATCGGTTCGGATGCAACGGGTTTCGGATAATCCCCGCCCTATTGACATTCCTAGACATATCATAAACTTTGAAATAGAAGGTATAAGCAGAAAACAAAGTAAAGTTGTAAGGTATGCAAGTGAAAGCTAAAGTTGATCAAACCATATCCTCTCTTTAATGGGAGTCATCAATTCCCCCAATTCCTGCATCTACTTTGAATTCAGTCTCGACTCGTACAGAACCTCCACTAGGATGATATTCTTTGTGAATTTTGAATAAAAGAATGTTGAAGAACGAAAACTTTTATTGATAAGTGCTTTACAATTACACTCATTCAACAAACGCTCGAATTTTTTTTAGAAATATAGTAATCAAAATAGGAATTGAATCACTTAGACATTTTTCTCGCTAAGACTTTGAACGTAGCGAAATCTAGATATTTTCACTCTCTTTCTATACACGCATACTATCATTCTATGCCACACACCATGCACCACACTATATGCCCACCACTATATCCCATGAAAATGGTTAGATTTGAACCCTATTTATAAAGTCTGAAGGGTTACGTCTATCCAAACAAAGAGTCGTCTCCATTGGCGAAGGGTTGCATCACATCAATATGATTTGATGTAAACATCCATCCTCATCCATAATGGAAATGCACCTTTTCATGATTGGTTGACTTCCAAAAGGTGTCTTTTTGGTTAACAGTTGATGGCGGTTGATCGTTGTTATCTAGCGGTTGGTAGTTGAAAGGAGATAAATAATAACCGTCACAAGTCGTAACCACGAATTACATGTCGCAATCATGACTAATGGTTGATAACTTTCTGTTTTGAAGAATAACAAGTCGCGATCGCGAATGGGTGTCACGATCGTGAATTGCGTTATTCTTCAAAATTCTTCTTGCAACTTTACAGATCTTCGATCAACAGCTTGGATCCTTAACCAAATCCTTGTGTTCCACGCATCTTTTTACACCTTTTCACTCTTTTTCCATAGAATTCCATCTTTGATCATTTTACTCCCAAGATTTACATAGTTTCTGCATTTGCATAAAAAACAACTACATACTACGTGAAATCTTTTATATGAAGAATAAAATGACTCAAAACCATATCATTTTATGATTGAAAATTTCATGATAATAAGTGTAATTATACTTTTTTCACACCCCACACTTAACTTTTACCTTGTCCTCAAGGTAAACACAACAGAATTGTATAAAATAGCATTCAAGTTCATACCTGATTTGGTGAAAGACTATTGTAGTGAGTACCACATTGCCACGTTGCATAAAATTCAAGTGTTCAAAATTTCGCACAAATTAGTGATGTGCAATTTATATAATTCATTTGCATACCTTTACTCTTAATGGAGGGTCAACCAAATTGCGTCTTCATATAAGTGTTATATGTTTACTCGAATATTTCCTTCTCTCAAGTATAGTATAAAGTATAAAGGATAAAAGGAGCACACTTTGGAAAATTTGATCTCAAGGCATTTTTAGGTAACCTAGGATGTTAAAAACACTCTTAGTGGTTGCATTTTATGCTCGATACCACTTTCTCTCTTTTTTTTTCTTTGAAGCATATGTTTCTGAAGTACAGATTCGTACTTTGCACCCATTTTTCATGCTATGCTATTTTTCCTTTTTTTACTCATTAAATGGTTGTAGTTTCTGCTCCGTACCATTTCTCACATTTTGCATAACTCATTGGTTATCCTCTCTTTCTTTTGATTTTTCATTCTTAATACCCTCATCCTTTATTGATCACTTTCAAAGTATTATGTTATAGTTTTCCAACACTTTAAACACACTCAATACTTATAGGACGTATTCAAGAATAGCATATAAAACTCATAGTAAGAACACTACTAGATATTACTCCACTTAAAACTTATCGGTAGTATTAAACTAAAACTATATAAGTTATACTAATTCATGTTGCATCAAAATATATATCGAAACTTACTTGGAATATTGCTCTTGAATGTTACTCACAACTCATTCTTGACAAATGCGAAATGTTGTGCTAAAACGCTCACACTCTCAACGTGTGGTCATACTCGACACAACTTGTTTGAAATATGTACTAACATCAAACTTGAAATACTTAACACTCAAAATAACCTTGGAACATATGTATAGTTATGTATAATGTATAAATAACACAAAATCAAGAAAATTTTCATATTCTTCAACTTTTTAATTTATTTAAGTTTTTTGGATTTTTGGGATTTTTTTACAAATGCTCCCACACTAAAGAACACAATGTCCTCATTGTAAGAGACTTAACTAAAAATGAAAAAACGAAAAACAAACACCAGTCTAAAATTTCAAAAAGAAAAGAAAATGAAAGAGTAAACCCGTTTATTGGGAAGGAGAATCCGGGGCCCGTGTCACGATCATGATTTCCTTCAAAACAGGAACAGAATGTTTTACTGTTCAACTTCACGAGCGTGATCTATAGTCACGATTGTGACCTTCTTTAATCCTTCTATTACTTCAATTTTTAGACTTAGTGTCATAATTCGTAGACACATAAATATAATTGCTCATTCTCCGGCAATTTGATCTCTTAGAACGCACTTGCCTTCCCTGGCAACGGTGCCAAAAACTTGATTGCAAGGTTTTGACTATACTAATTTAGAGGGCTTATATTCGGTGTTGATGCCAAAAACCTTGTTCCCCACTTCTCTACCGATAAGATAAAAGTTCAAAATACGAACAGGTGTTGTCAATACCACTTATCAAAATAGAAAAATGGTGACCGTTGCAAGTATACAGTTTCGATGTAGTTTTAAAAGATATCGATCCCAAAAGGAAGGGAGTCGGTTCTAAAGACCAACTGGAGTTACGGAACTAACGAAATAAAATAATTTGTAGGGTTTGGATGGTTTGATTGATAGATTGATAAGTAGACAGATGCATGAATAGACTAGAGAAAATGTAAAGTGTATAGATATTTTCTAAGAACAAGTTTAGTAGAGAAAAAACATGCAAAATCATCAAGAATATTTCGTACACTAAATAACTTCAACAAATACGGTTCTAGACGCTCTAATATTCAATAATTCACCACAGAGCAACACATGAGATGACTTTTCTAAATCTAGGGTAAACGAATTATGACATTTATAAGAACCTGGATAACAATATTACTATGCTTAGTTGAAAGGAGATAAACAATAACCGTCACAAGTCACTACCGCGAATTACATGTCGTGATCGTGACTAATGGTTGACAACTTGCTATTTTGAAGAATAACAAGTCGCGACAGCGAATGGGTATCACGACCGTGAATTGCATTTTTCTTCAAAATTCTTCTTGCAACTTTACCGATCTTCGACAGCTTCGATCCTAAGCCAAATCCTTGTGTTCCATGCATCTTTTTGCACCTTTTTCACTCTTTTTCCATAGAATTCCATCTTTTATCATTTTACTCCCAAGATTTGCCTAGTTTCTACATTTGCATCAAAAGCAACTACATGCCACATAAAACCTTTTATATGAAGTATAAAAAGACTTAAAATCATATCGTTTTATGATTGAAAATGTCATGATAATAAGTGTCATGATACACTTATCACCAATCACATTGAAGATGATGCAACCCTACACCAATGGACATGACTATTCGTTTGGATAAACGTAACCTTTCACACTTTATTAATAGAGGTTCAAATCAACCATTTCGTGTAGTAGATGGTGTGAGATGACATGTATGGCATGATACATGATAGATAGAGAGTGAAAGTTATATAGATTTCACTAAGTTTAAAGTGTTAGAGAGAAAAATGTATAACTGATTCGATTCTTATTTCAATCACTAGATTTCTCCACAAATTCAAGCGATTATTGTATGACTGTAATTGAAAAGCACTTGTCAATAAAAGTTTCTGTACTTCAACATTCATTTGTTCAATATTCACAAGGAATATCATCCTAACGGAGGTTCTGTAAGAGTAAAGATTGAATTCAAAGTAGACGCAGGAATTGTAGGAATTGACAACTCCCATTAAAGAGTGGATATGGTTTGATCAACTTTAGCTTTCACTTGCATTCCTTACAAGTCTACTTTATTTTCTACTTATACTTTCTAATTCGAAGTTTATGATATGTCTATGTGTCATAATGAGTATTTCATCTTGCGTCACTTATATTAATGAAGTTATATGCTTTCAAGTTGACTTTAAGAGTAGTTTCGAGGTTAACAAGATTGTGTATAATCACTAGATCTATGATTATAACACTGTTTATTGAGCCAACATTTTTGGAGTAGTAACTTGCTAAATATGGCTATGTGAGGACCCATACTAAGCATAGTATTATTGTTGTCCAGGTTTTTATAAGTGTCATAATTTGTTTACCCTAGATTTAGAAAAGTCATTTCATGTGTTGCTCTGCGGTGAATTATAGGATTTATGGGCGTCTAGAACCAAGTTTGTTGAAGTTATCTAATGCATAAAACATTCTTGATTATTTTGCATATTTTACTCCACTATACTTGTTCTTAGGGAATATCTATATGCTTTTCATCTTCTCTAATCTTCTCATGCATCTATCCATTCATCAATCTACTATTGAAAACCTTTAACTTATTTTATTTTCTTTTATTCCTTAACTCTAATTGATCCTTAAAACCGAATTCCTTCCCTGTGGGATCAATATCTTTTAAAACTATATCGCAACTGTATAATTGCAGTTATCATCATTTTTCTATTTGATAAGTGGTATTGACAACACCTGTTCATATTTAGAACTTTTATATTATCAGTAGAAAAGTGGCGAACACCATTTAATATTACTTTATTCCATGAAATTACTAAACCTCCTGACATGCCAATAGAACTAACACAATGGGAATCGAAATCATTGTGACCCCATAGCTTACGAAGAGTAACCTCCTAAATCGAAACAACCTTTGTATCAACTAGTACCACAAAATCAAGAGAATGTTTTTTTATAATCAAATTAATGAAACGATGCTTCAATTTGTTGGCTAAGCCACCTCGACAATTCCAGGTAACAAAGGACAACGACATAAAGAATGAGAAAAAAACCTCGATTACACAAGCATTCAAGAAGCCATTCTATCCTCAATAGCCCCAAGTACCAGAGACTTGGCATTCTCATTGAAAAGGCCGAGTTTTAAACCATCTACCTAGGTCAGTAACGCTTCACTTGGCTTTTGATGATGGGATTGCAAAAATAAGCGGTTCATATTCCTTTTGTTTTGTTCGAAGGAAAATGATGAGGATTGACAGGTTTTCGGGACAGCACAAGAACTCTCAGCATGAAGGACATCATCATCCAGGGAAGTAGAGGATGGGATAACATTATTTAAGTCATTAGGTACATCGCTGTTTAAGTTTGAGGCAGCTTGAACTGAAGTCTCGGCAACATCTCTGTTAACATACTCAGTACTCTTCAACTTCGAAAGTGACTTAATGACCTTGCTTTCCGAAGACAAAGCCAATAACCTATTCCCTTCTGATGCAATGGATGGGTTCGATGAATAGGACCTTAGATCATCACAGTCGCTACAAGTCGTAAGTTGTCAAATTTTCGCGATAACTTTCACACTAATATTGCCAATAGATAAACTGATAATGGAGTCAAGTGAACCACATGGGACGCTAATCATACATGATACTACATCCAATCGGTCAGGCCTAGAGAAATTGTGGTCAATTTCCATCAAATTACTTATCGTTCCTGCATTTTCCAAGACCAAGCTTTCTGTAATTATTACCGGAGGAATACCGATGCGATCCACAATACTTAACTGTACGGAAGGAATAAAATCAATCGAATACGGTTTAACCTCAGTTAATAAATAGCAGAGAGACAACTAATCTCCTTCCAAAAAAACCGATGAGAGCATCCTCCGAGAAAAAAGAAATCACTACTAGATCTTCGCTCGCCAATGCAACTAAATTAATTACAAAGTTCCTTGTTCGAATCAAGGAGAATAAATCGTGGATGACACCAATCTTCCTAACTTTTGCCATGCATGAGAGGGGGATCAAATCAGCCTTCCTGACCTCCATTTTCTAAATCAACATTACAGGTTTAATCATGGGCGCGACTACCTCTGCGTAAGAGCGCAAATCTCTCGGGGACGCAAAGAAGGAAAATTTTGGGGCTTCCTTGGCTAATGGGGTAGGACATACAGGATTGCTGACCTTGTTGATTATTGGTCGATTGTCAAGCTTTGCAATAAACACACGAAGTTTAAACCTACCGATTGCTATAGCGTTCAAACAATACAACGCCTCATGGACTGGAATCATTCCTTCAAGGGTTAAGAAATCGAAGCATTGATTCCTCGCATTCCGCTTTCTAGCCAAGTAAACACTGTCAAGTACTCCAAACTTAAAGAAAACACGCTGCATGGCAGATTTGTCATGCGAAGCTGGAAAATTCTGAAAATGAATCTTCATTGGCATATCTAGGGTTTTGACTGGGGCATGACTGTGAGTAGTTGCAGTTTGTATATAGCTTCGGTCAAGGTGGGATTGAGGATGGGGGTTTATTCCGGTCGATTTTCCGGTGTAAGGGTGGTGGGGTTTGTGGAGGCGGCTCTCTAGGGTTATGGGAGCCATTGTTTGTGGATTTGAATTATATTGCAATAGCTTGTTTGTTCTATATATTTGACATTGAGTATTATTGAAACAAAAATTTAGTTTGATTTTTTTTTTTTTCAAAATATAGATACAAGATACTTTTATGAAACTTTAATTTTTTTGCATTTATTAATTTTAATTGGGAACTTGGGAAATCCCCGATTTGGTAATGGGGAAATAAAATTCCCCGAAACCTTAATGAAGATGGGGATGAGAAGTGCATTCCCCGACACCATTAAGCTCTACTTTCAAACCTAAAATCGTACCAAATTTCCCTTATTTTGAAATCTAATATAAAATTTCTTACATTTTACCTTTATAACATCGTAACCTCCTTGTGTTTGTTTTGTTTTCTATTAAAAGTTCTACCATAATAAATATCAATGCACAAAATTGACCTCATCTCATAAAATTTCAAAGTTTCATAAATTAACCTATTTTAAGAAATGAAATTGTAACGTGATAGTTATTGTACAAACTTTACTTTAAAGGTTTCATATTAGAAATGTAGTGGCTTTTACAGATCTAACAGGTAAAGCTTTATTGATCCGCTTGGGCTGAGAAACATTGTTTCGATGCATATTGATGCTGAGAAAAAATAGATATGAGAGAGATATCGAGAACTCGTTATAGATCTAAGCCTTGAAGATTCAACTTTTGAGAAGTCTTAGAGACAAAAGAAACGGGGCAAACCAAATTAACAAAAGAAGATTAAAGCAAGAGTCCTCATCTAACCAGAGAAAAAAAATTGGAGAGTAGAGAGAAATATGTATAGAGAGAAACTAGAGAAAATTTTTATTTTACTAGAACTCAATGGTGTTAGATCGTGAAAGATTTTTCCTTTATTGAATGTAATTGCAATAGCATAAAAAAATAGTAACTTTTATATGTATTATAAAATAAATTTCAATGAAAGAACAAATTGAATGCTTTATTATTTTGAATCTTTCAGGATCAATGTCTTATTCTAGTAAATATGATAGAATTTGTAAATTTTACAGATTTCGGGTTAATCACATCTAGATTGATGATGGATTATTTTTTGTATTATGCGATTACGTAATTTTTATATATTACCTGAATCATAAAATATAACAATGAGAATTCACATATTATAATAAATAAAAAACTCCATATAAGACAGATTAAATATATAAAGGACATATCCATATTTATCCAGAAAATTATATATAAAGGACAAAACGTACTATAAGAGTTTAGCTGTCAAGTTTCCTGTTTTCATTTGCTTATAATTAGAACCGGTTAATGACACCGAGTTTTTTTTGTTCGGTTCATATTCGGATCGTTGAAGGAGGTGATACATGGATTTAAAGTTTAAATGGATTAAATTGGTGATCAAATCGGATTTTTTAATAATTTGATATCAAACAAATAATATAAATTTTACCGTTTCAATAATGAATAATATTTTTAATGTTAATACTTCATATATAAAGTTTATTCTTTAAGTAAAAAAATACAACATAATAATTGATACAATTTGATAAAAAATGAAGGTTAAATTATTGTATTCAACCATATTTATTTCTGATGAGATCATATATCATAAATAAATAAAAAAATTAGTAAAAATCAATTTTTATTATAATTAAACTTAGGTTTATGAAATGAAGATTTTCAATACATGTATTTAATGAAAAAAATATTGTAAATTTAATATTCTTGTATAAACTAATAAATAAATATTTCTTTGATTTTAAAAATTTTACATCAAATATCATAGTTTAATTTGAATTGAAATAATATTATTTAAATAAGATATGGTGAAATTATTTACACTATACATTAAATAAATAAAGTAAATATGTAATTTAAAACTAAGTAAAAGTTTTATATAAATATGATAAAAGAAATAAAATATAAATGTATATTAAATAAGTGTTGTAGTTGAGTAGCAGACATAATGGATAACAAGCTGAAAATTTTGGGTTTGATTCCCGCCTATTGCAAAAAAATTAAAAAACATTACTTTTAACAAGGATAAATGAACCGGCCGATTGGAGCAACCGGTTTCCGGTTCGATCGGTTCCGACCGATCAGTTCAACCGATCAACATCCGGTCTTCAACCCAACATGAAATCAGGTGGAACCTGATAGGATCAGTGGCCGGTTCCGATCAAACCTGGTCCGACTGGCCGGTCCGATTTTCAAAACCATGGTTTTAAGTACTCTGTAATTGTAAGTTAGATAATGATGCGAGTGTTGATATTTCAACTTATATTCTCTCCGTTATTTTAGTAGTTCATTTAATTAAAATATGAAAACTTAAAATTGTGTTTCATTTCAAAAATTTTTATGATTTTTTTTCATTTTTCTTCCATTTATACCCTTATTTACTCTTATGTTATTTTCATAGTATTAGATGCACATTTTAGGTTTGGCAAAATTAAGATATCAAGGTAGATTAATACTTACATATCTTCATTGATTGTTTTATTAAAAAATGTGAAATGTGCATGAGAATTAATAGGATAGAGTAAATTGGTTTTTACCCTACTTTTTTTCTTCTTAAGCACTCGAGAAGGTGAAGGTGCTGTCCTAAGCTTTATACACAAAAATTTCGCATATTTGTTATAAAAAAAACGAGGTATATTAAAATTTGTTTTGTCTTTTTTTACATTTTGTACAAGGCTCTTAAACTTATGTGAATTGGTTGTAACTTGAAATTACATTTATATGCAATAAGCATCCATAATTCATCCTCAAAATCTTGTTTCGAAGCAAGCAAAAGCGTGCTGCTCAAAATCAAGTATTTTTTTTAATGAAGGCCTGGTATTACGGGGGCAAAATTATTAAGATGTAGTAATATTGCAGTAGAATTTGACATGATAGAATGCTGAATATCATTCTTCTAAGTCGGATCAATCTCAGAATTCGCCAAAAATTGTTTTGATCTTGTTTTTAGTTATTCATCGGAGGGTCCAATGGAGTTTTGTTTTTGTGGTAGAACTCTTTGTAATGAAAACACGTATCAGCTTACATACAGAAGAATTAGATTGACTTGTTTGATTGAAAATGATGTGCTCTGATAAGTTTACAAACAACATTGGTAGAAAAGAGAAACAGATAGAATGCGCTGATCATATCAGGGAAATGCATAATTTAAGACTTTCCTTGTAATCGTTGAACATTCTTCAATTATTCATTTTCAACCAAACAGTCATTCCTAGCAAAACACGAGCACAACTGAATTTGTTGATAATATGACCAACAATGAAGCTTGTAAACTTCATCAAATTTCCATGTGTATCACTGGCACAAACGAGTCATATCTAAACGATATGCATGTCTTTTTCCGAAACGATTAAACGCCAAAATATTTTTGTTAAATAACATGACTTATAATGAAAGAGCATGATGCATTTCCATGAACCAGCATGTGTGATCTTCAATCTACACACAAGAATTTATAAATATTAATTTAGTCATACATTCAGAAATCACAAATACTGTACTAAGTAGTAATAATAACTCGGCTTTTGCTCATAATGATCCCACATCTTCATAATAGTTTTCTGGAAAAGTTACCTCCATTGCCTTCCAAAGTATCCTCTCACTAGGAAATGTTTTTGTTCTAAATAGCTTATATAGCAGGCGAAACAGCTTTTCACTAATGAATCTTTTTGGTAATCCATCCATAGCAGTCGAAACAGTGTTTCACTGCTTTGTCAACTACCAATCTTTCACATCGTTTACTTTCATCTTTATGACCTATAGCATCCTCTTCTTTTATAGAAAGAGCTAAATTCCTTTTGCGCAGTTCCGTATTGCTATTTACGCCAGGTTGCACACCATTACAAGTTCAAAGTGTATTATTATATATGTTGGGGACAAAATGATCATTTTCAGACAAGATTAACCAACTGGTTAATCTATAATTGAAAAAATAAAAATCGAATTACCATTATGTTCTGTATGCATAACAACAATGCAGGATGAATGGTGACAACATATAACCCATGACAAAAACTGCAGTAAAATCATAGAAAGGTGGCCTAATGCATCAACACCCCCTGATGTTGGCTCAGAAAACCGGATTCCACATTGAAGTTACAAAAGGTCCAAATATCTCCCTTAAGTTGACAATTTTGAACCAATTATGTTGAAATATGATTAGTTTAACTTTTAAAAAATGTCATTCTTTTTATTTTTCTCTCTCCAACCAAAAGTTGACACGTGCCATTGAGGGGGCAAACTGATGCATTTTTCTGTCAAATTAGGGGCGCAGCTGGTCCTTTTGAAAGTTGAGGGTGACATTCGATTTTCTGAGCCAATTTCCGGAGTGTTGATGCATTCGAAGATAACTTGGAATAGATGTAAGGAAAGAGTAGACGGAACTGTTGTCTTTCCAGTGCTTAATATCATAGGATTCCTCAACATGAACAAAGTCTTTAGAACAAAGCAGTGACTATAATTAACTTTGCTGTCTGACCCAGAACAAAGCATTGACTTTTCATTTCAGTACTGTTTGTTATTGTAGACTTCCGTTGATTTTATTGCAGCTTTTCACAATTCAGTTAGACTAAAGACTTTGAACTCAAACTTTGATATTATTGGCTCAAATATATTATAAAAGGAAGTTTTATGGACCTAATAAAAATAGCACAAAATCCTTAAGAATCTGATTTTGATAATCAAATAAACGAATAATTCAAACTCTTAAAAGCCAGATAATATATAATAGGATAGTTCATCTCTGTGAAATGCATCTTGTGAAATGTAGGATGGCAACGGGCCGGCGGGTCCAATAATTTACGGATCCGGATCCGACGGATCCAGATCCAAAACGGGTCCATGTAATTAACATCAAATTCTTAGTTTCAGCTTCCATACTTGTACATTTCACCTTATTTTACATAGTTTACATGCTCATTTAATTATGTTCATGCAATTGGATTTACGTGGATATCAAATAATATTAATCATCCAATATTTTCGGGGTAAGCAATAAATAAAAAAATACAATTAATATTTAAATACGGATCCGGATCCGGGTTTCATTACATGGACCCGGACCCGTTTCCTGGACCCGTACCCGGACCCGGATCCGACGGGTTTATAAAATCAAGATCCGGACTCTAAAAAACGGATCTCCGGACCGGGTCCGGGATCCGTTGCCATCCCTTAGTAGTGCCTTGTAATCAGTTTCAACATTCAATCATCCATTTTCAATAAAATAGCGAGTCCTAGCAAACCACACCCTACTAAAGCAAGCATTGAAAGCTACGTACCATAGACTTAATTTCCAGCAACCTTCTAGCACAGCCAAATTCCAGCTACTCACCGAGACTACAATTACCAAGCTGCCCTGTACTCTACATATGCGAAATCACACATGAATTGGTTGATCCAAGAACAAGCAGTAATTCAATGAGCAACAATGTATTCAAATTTCAATTGCTCCACAAAATCTTCCTTTTTACACATATATATGAACAACAAGTACTCTCAAAGAAGCTTCACAAAATCTAGCCAACGGTCTTAAAAGACTCATGGATGTGCCTGAGCATTTGTTCATCCTTATTCCACTCGGGAGTTGGAGCATTGACAAAATGAGCATACAATTTATTTTTAGCACAAGTAACCTTTATTAGACTATGAATTCCAACCCCATCAATCTCATACACGTAATACAATTGCCCATCTCCATCTTTCCTTTCCTCGCTCTTCAAACTCTCAGCTCCCGCTATCAAATCCTGCAAATTCACATCAGACAGCGCCAAATTGTTCAAAACCGCATCTTTCGGAGCTAACTGTCGGATCCCAGCAAGAAACGTCAAGTACTCTTTCTCTGTCCTCTTTTTCGGATTGTAGAATTCGCTGTCCGTACCGTTTGTGCCCTTTTCGACTTTCGAGACCAACCGCTCTTTCCACCCGTCTGGGACATCGTACACGTACTCGGCTGATGCTTTCTTGTCGGAATTCCCGCCGTATCCTCCGTAATTGGCGGCGCTGGCTGCTGTGCCGTAGTAGATCTGGAATGCTTCGGCTAGGGATGGGGGAGTTGCGGCGGCGGTTAAGAGTGTGGTGGCTGCGATTGTGGCTGTCAGTGTGGTGAGGATTGGTTTGTGGGGTAGAGTTGAGAGGAGGGTTTTGGATTGCGGCGGAGGAAGGAGAGGAATATGCGGTGGTTTTGTGGTGGCGGAGGACACCCGGGCTGATGGGGAGACTACGGTGGCCATGAAATTGGAAACGGTAGAAAGAAGTGGATAATGTATATTTCTGTTTTATATAACCACATCATCGTATAAAAATATATTTTAAAATTAAGTCATATTTAAATTGTATTTTTTCGTAATAAATAAATAATAAAATTATTAAATAATTTACTAAACACTCTCTTCCATATTAAAATATTATTTAAATTAATTATCAAATTTTCTATTTGATTGCTTATTTGTGAAAGATCAAATAGAAAATATTCACAATTAATGATGATATATTCTATAAACTAGAGTGGATATATAATTTATTGGAGAGTTAATTTTTAATACATCGCCTATTTATGCTTATGTGTTAAATTAAATAGTGGAATAGACAAACTATTGGAATTTGATCTTATATTTAGTGTTGTTTAATTTTTTCAACCGAGAAGAAGGCTTAGTTAAAGAATTTGCTACTTTAACTAATAGATGTGTAGTATGATTCGTAGATCGATCAACATTAGTAACAAGAATAAAAGAAAAATGACTAAGCATGATCTTACGATCCACCAAACCGTGATTAATGGACGAATCATTAGACAAGTCATTTTTTAAAGCATTAACAACGTTAAAGCATCGATTTCTAGAATAAAATGATTATAGTGATTATCCTTGATCAAACTAAGAGTCTCCTTACAACTCATAACTTCAGTTATATTGCCTTCAACCTGAAACATGATGCATCGCTCCACAAGAACACTACCCATAACATCTCTCAAAATACATCCATGACCATTGCAACGGCTTGAATTAAAAAGTCTAGCATCAATATTGTACTTTACCTAGTAAGTTGGTAGACACTTCCAGACTTGAGGAATTGAACAAGCAGAAGGCGATGCTGAATTTTGATTTATCGATCTCCATTCTGAGAGAAACTGAGACCATGCCGCAGAACATGAGATGGAGCTCTATATTGTGCTTCTTCCAAATGAAATGATTCCAATAAGCCCCGAATGTCTCGAGAATACATGTTGATTTCGCCACGACTTTGGAACATTTCCCACGAGTTCAAATCCACCAATTGTTTATAGAAACAGTGTGGGATGGCCACCCTTCTTAACAAAACGCATCTCAAATAAAATTAACAAAAGCACAACCCAACATGAAAATCATTTTCAACCAAATCATCATTACATAAGGGGTGAAAAAAGATTATCTAAAGTAAATCTATAGTAAAGTTAAAAGAGATATAAAGTGTGAGGAAATAAAAGGAAGTTTTTATTGGTAAATGCAATGTTATCAATATCTTATTAGATCACCGATAAAATCGCGTACCGTTATACACTCTAACACGGTTCATTATAAATATCAGTATATAAAAAGTTCGAGTATAACATTTTTAAATTATGAAAATTGGTACAATGATATTCCACGATATATATTTAAGTATAATTGTAAAGATATAAATATTAATGCAATAACATAATTTCTTATACTTGTATATAAATAAATAGATATTAATGTATTTTTATATATAAATATTTTTCTATGAAATTAATTGTTCGGTAAAATTGCCGGCTAATACCATTGATCATACCAGTAATACCGTGTATCAATAATTTTATCTATTTAATATCCGGTACGGTTAAAAAACATTGGGTTAATGAATGCTCACCGAAAAAGATCAACATTGTATTAATATTATTATTTTATTTTATTCTATTTTTATTTTTATTTGATTTTACTGTTCTTACATTTAAATTTAATTAATAATGTTTTCAAATATTTACTCTAAAATAACAATAAATAAGTTTGAATACATTCACAACTTTTGTAATCAGATTATATATCACTTTCACAACGAAAAGAATGATAATTTTTCCTAATTTGGGTAGTATAATTCATCAACAAAAACTATTTTTGAGTTTAATGTAACTTATTAATGCGATCGTCTCGCTCCGATAAGAGATTTCGGTTATGTCCAAGGAGAGGCTCCCTTTTATTATATAATGTATGTCCCTTCAGTGTGATGAGGTGACTCTCCTTTTATAATGATCTTGCTTGGGCCAGGTGTTTGGTGGGTTGGCTTGGTAAAGTTAGGGGTCTATACCACTACCCTCGAATTTGTGGAAAACGATGTAATTTAGGGGCTAAGCTTTTGGAAAATACAAGTGAATACCATATTTGAGTTAAATATTTTTCCTTTTACAATAGTGAAATAATATTTTTGGTTTACTCATTTATTAAGTTTTGATTTTTACTTTAACTGATTGTTCACATTCCTCATTAAAAACGTATTTTCTCCTTCTTCCCAGTGCTTGTTCTTCTTCTTCTTCTTCTTCTTCTTCTTCTTCTTCCTCCTTGTCTCCGCTTCTTATTTGATTTTGCTCTCTCCATCTCTCTGTCTCTATTCTTCTTCGTCTTCTTCTTGCTCTCTCTCTCTTCGAATCACGATTTGCACCATTTTCATCTGATTTCGTTCATCAGTTCGATTGTGATTTTTCATCAGATTTCGATTTCATCAAGTTTGTTCTTATTGCTTGAGTTTTTTATTTGTTATAATATGATTCTTTTTCGTCTTGTTTCTTTTTTTTTTTGAATTTTGGATCACGATTTGTTTTTCCGATTTGGATTGCGATTGAGTTTTTCGACTTGGATCACAATTTGAGTTTCAGATTTGGATTTGCAATTGAGTTTTCTATTTTGAATCGTGATTGATTTTGTTTTTCATTTTTCTTCTTTTTTCTAGATTGTGTTTTGTGTTTTTGGCCTTGTTTCTCTTTTCGAGCTATTCCAGTTATGTTTAGATATCTTTTTTTTCTATGTTGTTTGTGTTTGCTGTGGTTTTCTCACTTTTCAATAAAAGGAGATTTTTATTCTGGTTCATTTTATGGAGTTTGAATTCATGATTTCAAGTTTCTCAAATATGATGCTTTTGTGGTTTGATTGTCGATAAATCTGTAAATTTTTTTGAACGAATAATATTACAGATTTTTCAAATCATTGGATATGAAGATGATATATTAAGATCCATTTCAGATTTCAAATTCAATTCCAGTAGCAGATTAAGTCATATACCTGGTATAATGAGTCATATACTTGGTATAATAATAATATTTGGTATAATAATCACTATAACAATTCAAAGAATATTCAAATCATTGGAGATGAAGAAAGTGTTAAGATCAAATTTCAGATTTTACATTTGAATAGCATATGATCATTATACCAGGTATAATGGTAATTATACCTAGTATGATAATCATTATAACGAATAATATTAAGGAATATTCAAACAATTGGATATAAAGAATGTATCTATATCAAGTTTCATATTTCACATTAGAATCTAATTTTCAGATCATGTCATTATACCTGGTATAATGTAAACTAATATTAAAAAAATTGAAGATAAAAAAGTAATAAGATCAAGTTTAAGATATAGCATGTGAATAGTATTATAGTCATTATGCTAGGTTTAATGACTATTACACCAAGTATAATGTCTGTTATACTTGGTATAATATTTGTTATACCTGGTATAATAACTATTATACCTAGTACAATAATGATTATACCCGAAATCGGTAGTTATTCTTATGTTCACGTATTTTGAAAAATCAAAATTTAAATTCACGTTTTTTGAAAAATTAAAACTTAAAATGTGAGATTTGTAAAATTACACCATGTCATAATCTAAAATTATTTTGACTTTTTCTAGTATTCACATAAAAACCCCTTTGAAATTAGACAGGTTCATTGGGCGGGTTTGTTGAGTTAGGATTGATCGGGTTTTTCATTAAAAGCATAAACCCAAACCCATTTAAAAATTTCGAACTCGGGCTGGACTTGGATCGGGTTGACGAGGTCATTCCCAAACCCGACTCATGATTCACTTTGAATTTTCTTTTAAATTTTTTATGAACTAACTATATATAAAATAATCTTTTTAATTAATTGTGTATAAATTTTTACAAATTATATAAAATGTAATATAATTATTGTATTTAAGTTAAAAAAAGTCAAACATGTTAAAACATAAAAATTCAAAATAATTATTAAATATATCCTATATAAAATAATTATTCATCGAACCAGACTTGAATTAGATTTGGGTATTTACGTAAAATTCAAATGTGATTCATAAAACTTTGAGTTCTATCAGGTTCAATGATGACTGCTTTTCAGGATATTTATCATCGAATAACTTTTTTTTTATCATCCGACGATCTTCAAATGGGAGTCTTCCTTGTCGCTGAATTATTTAATTTTATTCAGAATTTAATTAAAAAATACGAAAATACATATAAAAAAATTCGAAAACAAAAAAACCCGAGGGAAACTAAATCCTAGGCCTGAACGCAGGCCTCGCCAAAAAATGGGCTTTGGTGAGGCAACCTCTCACAAAACTTGTTGGCGAGGGTATGCCTTGCCAAAGTTAGCGAGGCAGCCTTGCCAAAGTTGGTGAGGCAGCCTCGCCAAAATTGGCGAGGAGCCTTGCAAAACTTGGTGGGGCAAACTTTTTTCCGGCGAGACCCCTCGCTAGAAAAAACTTACCTTTTTTGAATTTGCAGGATTTTCCCTATAAATAGTCGGGTCTTTTTTTTTATGAAAGGGGCTCGAAAATTCAGAGAAAATTCTCTTCTTCAGATAAAAAAAAAAAAGACAAATACTACGAATATTTTCTTTTCTCCTAATATTTTCTTGGATCCAAAACACTTTTGGATCCCAAATTTCTTCATCTTAAAATCAAATTTCTTCATTTTTTTTCTTCAAATATCCTCAGATATTCTCGGGTCTAAAATAAATTTAGAACCCGAGTTTGATTATCATTTGGATAAATAAACACTTATTTTTCCACATTAAACTACAATTAAATCAAAACTAACGAGAAATACTCCTGGGGATCGAACGGATACGCCGAAGTGGATACATACCACAAGGGTAAGCCTCTGAGTTCCTAGAACTGCGAATTCCGAGCTCATCATCTGCTTCATCTCAATTTAATTTTTTTTATTTGTGAACCTAGGAATTATTTTATTTATTATTGTAAATGTTGTAATAATTCTCTTCATCTCAATCTTCTTTTTTATTTATTTTTAGTTTTTATGTTAGAATACCCCAACGAAGGTAATTAAAATTATTCCCAGATAACAGACCTCACTTTATGCCATGCAATCATTTTCACTAATAAAATTGATCAACATACGTGTAAATAAAAATGAACTATTTTAATTTGAAATAACAACTTTAAACCGTTGATGTTTTAATTAGGCCACACGGGCCTCGCTAAAATCAAATCGAACATATGTGATATCCCCTGTGCTAACCTTTATGGATGTAGGTTAGATGTATGTTTAGGATTTTATTTTTCCTTCGGGTATTGCATATATTTTTGAGGAAATGTAATTAATAGGGTAGTGGGCGGTTGCATCCCCCGATCTTTGAAAGCCTTGTAATTTTTATTTTTCACATTTATTTTCCACATTTACTTACTACTTTATGGATGGTTTATTATTCCGCTTTGTGGATGGTTTACTATATTGCAATACGTGAATCATGCATATAAAGTCTAAAAACGACCTAAGTGCGAATATGCATAACTAAGAGAATACGGTTTTCTAGTAGATGTAATATAATGTGATCATATAAGAAATACGTAACTTATCCCGGACCCGAATCTCTGTATCTTGGTGGGCCGTCCCCCAGACGTTAAGCCTCACAAGACTCTAATTCCTGGAAAGAGCTAATCCAGGTGGCTACTCCACACTAAGAGATGGTGGATTCGGGTTCGAACCAATCTAAAATGTTTTCGCCTTCTCTTTCAACCTCTTTCCCGGGTCCCAGACCCGGTGCCTTTTTTTTTCAAACACCCCGGTGGATCGCACCTCTCATTTTCCGGGCGCTCTCGGTCCACCGCTTCGTGTCACTCGCTCACAGTGACGACTCCGCTGGAGATTTTTTTCTAAAAACTTGTTTTTCAAAGATTTTAGATTTTGGATAAGTACCGAAAATAATTGATCGCATTATTCCATTTTCTCTTAATTTGACATATTCATAAATAATGCATTGCAATAGAAGGGACTAGCCCATAAGTCTAAGGTACCGTTAATACCGCAAAGCTTTCTCTTGTATTAATCTACCTCCCTGAGAAAAGATAGTACTTGAGCGGGTGGAGCACTTGTTGCCATATCGCATGTACTCCCTCAACCCATTTGGTGAGAGGCTTGGAGTGTATTTTGACGCAACAAGAACCTTCTACATCAACAACCCATTTACAAACCTTATGTAAATAAACCATAGGCATTTTCCCTAGGGTGTTACCCAAACACGCGATCATGCATTATATTTTCCTGCAGTTGCTATCCTTAGTATCCTCTCGGTACTAAGATGAACCAAACTTAGGATAGAGACTAGCCAAGAATCCTACACACTGGAGTTGTATGGTTGGAAGTTTGGATGTTGCATGCTATGTTCTACACACTTATTATTGTAAAAATGTTCATACTAACCATGAATTTTTGTGCAGACACTTGAACGCACACACTCATGATAATGTACATATCACGATACCAAACCAATATCACATACACTTAGGCACAGTTGACACTATAGATTGTGTCACCCTATGACAACATAAAACCACTTAGGAACATCACTTACCCCTTTTCAGCGAGATGTCCACTTGACATCCCGCCATTAACCTGTACATGGCAAACATATCTTTCTTTTACTGCGTGATGTCCTCTTGACATTCGACACTTAGCCCGCAAGGGGCAATAACCTTTCCACCACATTACCCATTAGATGTCTACTTGATATCCAACTCACAGCCCTTCCGGGGTAATTATACACACCAAAAGCCCAAACAGGGCAAATACCTACCCAAATCATTTCCCACATTAAAGGATATCCTAGTTGATGTCCTAACTAAGCCCACACGGAGTGAACTTACTTACCTTACCAAATCACCAAGGGTATATGCTTCATTCTCGAATCATTCACCCACACGAGGCAATAATTCACGCATCACCACATACCCACAAATAGTGATGACTACACTCTGCCCTAATTGGGAAAAATAACTAAATGATTCATTAGGTAGCTACATATAGTAGTTATTTTCATTTTATTAGGGTATGTCACACCGCTTACGCGAAACAATTTTGACCCCCTCATTCTATGAGACCTAGTCATAGTACAAAACTTCAAAGCATTGACCTATTACCACACAGGTAACTTAGTCACCTTACTTACATCACTCACGTTACAATGTCACACAAACATTGTACAAATCTCAAATCCAACCCCTGTCGTTGGATTTTCATTTCCATAGGTTTTCATTTTCACCTAACGACTAACTTGTTTGTTTCAAATGGATTGACATAAAGGTTATTTCACATCATGGCATGCTAACCCCTTGTGAATGTAGCTATAACATTAAAAATCTCACGCATTTCCCACATCATGAATCATATCACGAATCTTACATGCACGGTCTAATATTCTGCTCATGTATCAAAGGGGCTTAGAAGAAGCCTGCTCATTGCCGAGTCCGCGTTTCCCCAATTATGGCCAATCTGGAGGGGGTTCCATACACTGACCCAAGTGAGGACTCGGGTTCAGACTCAAATTCAGTTCAACGCACTATTATGGCTAATCTACAAGGAGAAGGTGCAAGGGAAGATCAACCCGTCCTTACGGGATAAAATTCTCAGCAGTTGTCGGTAAGCACCGAGACTGCAGCTACCTTAAATGCCTTTGCCAACAGTGAACAGCTAGCATCACTCATTCGTCAACACGTCGAGAGGGCCCAGAATGTAGTATCCAGCCTGGAGGTCACCCTCAACAAAATCAATCCAACATGGGAACACCTACCTTGCATGCAGTATCCTCAACTCCTATTGCCATTTATCAGTTTGGGGCAGGATAAAGTTAGCTGAACCAGGCTCCAATTGTTCTACCGGGATTTAACTTTTCCAATCCTTTCTAGCAGCAATCTAGTCAATTCTCCCCTGGACAAACTATCCAGCCAGCATTCGCACCAGGGCCTTTCTACCAAGGAATGACCCAACAACTTGTTCCTAACTAGAGTACATCGGTCACCTCACAATTCCAGGCACCTCAACTGCCCCATTTTGCGGTATATCCCCAAGGGTAATATGGCTCTTATCCAAGCGTAGGGAACGCCATCCTTCAACAACTAGGAATGGCGGAACTATGGCAACAGTTCTTGGCCACTCACAGTAGTCACCTAAGGAACACATACCCTGCACAATCGATAATCGGGGATGAAGATAGCTTACCCCCAAACTTTGCAATGCTGTAGTTTGAGAAGTATGTAGGATTTGGCGACCCACGCGCTCACTTGATGCATTATCAGACAGTGATGAGAGCATTGAGGGTCAGCGATCGAATGATGGCTAAGCTCTTCATCATCACCTTGGGCCACCCAATCAATGAATGGTACAGCCAGCTTTAGCTGGACATAGTTACTGATTGGAACAGCCTTGCTCAAGCTATGCTGGAGTATTATGGTTTCAACTCTCAGATGGAAACCACAATGCAACATCTGGAGGCTATAAGGCAAAGGCAGGGTGAGAGCTTCAAATCCTACTATGCACGTTGGATGGCCACACAAACTAGGCTTTGGGCTCACTTAACTCTACCAGAGATGATAACCAAGCTACTGGACTGTGCACTGCCATCATAATGGAACAAGTTTGGGTCAGACATCTTCTTGAGCTACCAAGAAGTGTTTGAAAAGGCAGATAAGATGGAGCACTTCGAATCCATTAATACATCTGTGGGGGACTAGCATGAGGGAAGATTATGTAATAATTTAGCTACTTTGCCCACAGGGCTTTTGAATTTCTTTTGAATAAATTGAACATTGTTTATTTGCTTGATATTTTATCAATGATATCACGCATTCTCATAAACATATACATAATGTTTTTAGCATACGTGACACATCATTTCATGAAATTAATTTGGGTATAAATGGATTCCCATAATAAATTCAAATGATTTGACTTTTGAGAGAAAGTGAGAGACAAATACATGTACTTAGACAACACTTGATAGCAATTGCTCCATCATACAAAGATGAAAGAAGAATGGAAAGATCTCCAAGCACGAAACGTCCACTGACTCAAGCAAAGATCAAAAGGATCGGAGCTAGAATAAGGCTAAAATGACAACCAAGCAAGTTGGAACCAAACAAATGGCGCGATACCACAAAGAAGGAGTCAGATCATTGAACACGTCAACAACTCCATCACAACTCCATTCATAAAACCAAACAACAGGTGCAATACCACAAAGAAGGAGTCGGGTTGTTGAACACGTCAATAACTCAATCACAACCATTCATGAGACCATACAACTGGCGCAATGCCACAAAGAAGGAGTCAGATCATTGAACATGTCAACAACTCCATTACCACCATTCATTAAATCAAACAACCAGCGCAATAACATGAAGAAGGAGTCAGATAGTTGAACACGTCAACAACTCTATCACACGGATCACCACTATTCATGGGATAATCACACAAAATACTAAAGATAAAAAGGAGTAAGATTGTTGAACACATCAACAACTCCTTCACATGGCTCGCTTATGGAGCAATCATTGCAAGAAACGCCGATGTTCAAGACTCATCATCACATACACGTCAAGCCAGCAAAGCAGCGCGAGCACCAACCAATCGATCAGAGATGCTGAACAAAATAACAAATGAAGTCGTGGACATGGATGGTGACTAATCTACCAAATCTACCAAGTCTTACACAATTACTATCACACATAGGTGAAAGAAATAAATCTATGAAAAGAAGTACGAACAAAAAATAAATTTGTATTTAGCCTATGAATTAACACTCGGTTAGTTGAGTAAAAATTAGGGTTTCTTTTCAAAACAGAAAAAATAGTCCGCTGAGTTGAAATCCCGAAAAGGGTGGCTCAGGCAAAACTTAGGACAACGAGAGAACAACATTGGTTAGAAAACTGGAAAGGGCTAATTGATAGCAGGAGTCAAATCATTTGAAACATTTATACTCCTGTTAAGTTCATCCATGAATTGTCATTTTTGCTGAATCTTTATGCATATGCTTATTTTGATTACTTGCATACCAATGGTACAATATCGCAAGTAAACATCCAAAAAATTAAAAAATAAAGAATAAAATAAAGAAAAATGAGTTTGTTGGATCGAAAACCTGAAAGGTTGGTCCAGGAATAAATTAAGACGAGGTTCGATAGATTGAAAACCCGCAAGGGTGATCTATGCAGAAATTAGAACCAAAGAAATATCAAATTCATCATCTCCTCCTCGGAATGGTACGATGCATCATATACCTTCAACACTTCAGGCAAAACGGCTTCCAAGCGATCATCGCCAACACAATGCGAGATCAACGATTCATCCAGACTTTTCTCAAATCAGATCCAAGCTATGAACTTGAACCTAATTCAATGAACCCATGGACGCCACTTTAAGGAGGTCGTCACTGGAACCCGAACAAGACAAACCCTAGGGGCAACCATGCACCAGCACAAGAGAAAGCTCCTCAATGGATGAAGCCCACGACGTTTATAACAGATGAACATACATCATATGATAAATATTGTTCATGCATAAAAACATGCATACATTACATTCACATCATGACATTTTCAGGTAAAGATGATGCCGAACTAGGGTAACACTGTCCCGATAAACAAGAACCTCCATTTCCACATGAGGAACCTACAAACAAGACGATGGCCCACTCAAGTCTAAAGTCAACATTGCAACATCACGAAAGCCTCCTAAAACAACAGAGCAAGTTCCGGGACATCCCTGAATTCCCATTAAACTTATTTATTCCTCATGTTTTAATTTTTGATTGAAGGGGGAAAAATTTTGCTTCACATAAACTCAATCAAATAATTAAAACATTCATCATAAAATGTATTAACATTATCTTTTTTTTCTGATTTATTAGAGGAAACAAGTCAATATCATTAAGGAAATTCAAAATATAACCGAAGAAGGAAATGGTTATCTCGATGGCTGAAGAAAGAAACAGTCTCATTTATCAACCGGAGAATGAAATAGTTACCGACTATAATAGGGACGCCACAGAAAGAAACGGTCGACCCGCCCACAAGGGGCATCAAGTACCTAAGGGATTCTGAAGAAAGAAACAAACAACCCTATGAAGACACAGCGCTAGAAAGGAAGGCCTATGGCATCACCAATTGGAAATAAGAAGTCACCAACCAAACCGGTCAGGTATTCTCTCTATCCCTAAGCTCATTTCGTGTGATCATACTAGTTATACAACCAGTGATGATCACATGAGGGGCAGCTTTGAGCACGGGATTTTGTACCAGCTCGCGCGTTTAATGATGATGGCTTTTCGAGATATTTATCCTCGAATCACTTTTTTTTTACCATCCGACGATCTTCAAATGGGAGTCTTCCTCGTCGTTGAATTATTTAATTTTATTCAGAATTTAATTAAAAAATAAGAAAATACATAAAAAAATTCAAAAAAAAAAAAACTCGGGGGAGACTAAATCCCTGGCCTGAAGGCAGGCCTCGCCAAAACATGGGCTTTGGCGAGACAAGCCTTGCCAAACTCCTTGGTGAGGCAGCCTCGCCAAACTCCTTGGCGAGGCAGCCCTCGCCAAACTCCTTGGCGAGGGCATGCCTCGCCAAAGACGCGGCGAGGAGCCTCGCCAAACTTTTTTCCAACGAGACCCCTCACCGGAAAAAACTTACCTTTTTTGGATTTGCGGGATTTTCCCTATAAATAGATGGGTCTTTTTTGAGATAAAAGGGGCTCGAAAATTCAGAGAAAATTCTCTTCTACAGATAAAAAAAGAAGAAAAATACTACGAATATTTTCTTGGATCAAAAACACTTTTGGATCCCAAATCTCTTCATCTTAAAATCAAATTTCTTCATCTTTTTTTTTCTTCAAATATCCTCAGATATTCTCAGGTCTGAAACAAATTTAGATACCGAGTATGATTATCATTTGGCTACATAAACACTTATTTTTCCACATTAAACTACAATTAAATCAAAACGAACAAGGAACACTCCTGGGGATTGAACGGATACGCCGATGTGGATTCATACAGTAAGGGTAAGTCTCTGAGTTCCTAGAACTGTGAATTCCAAGCTCATCATCTGCTTCATCTCTTTCTGATTTTTTTTATTTGTGAACCTATGAATTATTTTTTTTATTATTGTAAATGTTGTAATAATTCTCTTTATCTCAATCTTCTATTTTATTTCTTTTTAACTTTTATGTTAGAATAACCCAACGAAGGGAATTAAAATTATTCCCGGATAACAGACCTCACTTTATGCCATGCGATCATTTTCACTAATAAAATTGATCAACATAAGTGTAAATAAAAATGAACTATTTTTATTTAAAATAACAACTTTAAACCGTAGATGTTTAAATTAGGCCACACGGGCCTCGCTAAAATCAAATCGAACATATGTGATATCCCCTGTGCTAACCTTTATGGATGCAAGTTAGATGTATGTTTAGGATTTTATTTTTCCTTCGGGTATTGCATATATTTTTGAGGAAACGTAATTAATAAGGTAGCGGGTAGTTGCATCCCCCGATCTTTGAAATCCTTGTAATTTTTATTTTTCGCATTTAATTTCCGCATTTAGTTACTACTTTGTGGATGGTTTATTATTTTGCTTTGTGGATGGTTTATTATTTTGCTTTGTGGATGGTTTATTATATTGCTATACGTGAATCATGCATATAAAGTCTAAAAATGACCTAAGTGCGAATATTCATAACTAAGAGAATACAGTTTTCTGTAGATGTAATATAATGTGATTACATAAGTAATAAGTAACTTATCCTGGACCCGAATCTCTATGTCTTGGTGGGCCGTCCCCCGGACGTTAAGCCTCACAAGACTCTAATTCCTGGAAAGAGCTAATCTAGGTGGCGACTCCACACTAAGAGATGGCGGATTCGGGTTCGAACCAATCTAAAATGTTTTCACCTTCTCTTTCAACCTCTTTTCCCAGGTCCCAGACTCGGTGCCTTTTTTTTCAAACACCTTAGTGGACCGCGCCACTCATCTTCCACGCGTTCTCAGCCCACCGTTCCGTGTCGCTCGCTCATAGCAATGTGAAGAAGTTCTTATTAATCTGTTGTTTTCTCCTTCTATCAAAATGTAATTCAAATAGAATGACGCCTAAACAGAGAGAAACAACATCATATAAGGATGAACAAGCAGAAGCAAAAATCATAAGGAAAAAAGTATCAGTATCTAATAATATTTATGTGTTACTCAATTTTGAGAAAACTAGCATTGAAGAAATACAGTTATCGCATATCTAATAGAAATGTTGTTAAATTGAAATCTGTTTTGAATGTTCCTCCCTTTACATTGGTGAAGGAGTTGTTAGTCTCTTTGATTTAGAATCCTTTTTTGGCTAGTTCAGATTTCCTTTTTCATGTTGATTTCAGTTAATTCAGTTTTTATATGATTGTGTTTTTTTATTTTTTCTCAGCTTTCATGAAAGATTATAGTTTTGAATTGCGATGTGATTGTTGATAAGTGTGTTAGTTTTTAGGTCTTTTCCAGCTTTCATTCGAATCTAGTTTCAGATCATTTCATTATACCAGGTACAATGATTATTATACCAAGTTAAGTATAATGATTATTATACCTAGTATAATAGTCATTATAATGAATAATATAAACAAATATTAAATAACCGGAGATAAAGAAAGTATTTAGATCTAGTTTCAGATTTCGCATTGAATAATATAATTGTCATTGTAATTGGTATAATGACTATTATATCAGGTATGATGACTATAATATTTAGTAAAATAGTCATTATAATGAATAATATCAGAGAATGTTCAAATCATTGGAGATAAAGAATGTGTTAAGATCCAGTTTCAGATTTCACATTCGAATCCGGTTTCATCTCAAGTCATTATAATTGGTATAATGATTATTATACCAAACTAATAATATTAAAGAATATTCAAATAAATGGAAATAAAAAAAATTATAAAAATCCATTTTCAAATTTTATGTTTGAATAACACAATGGTCATTATACCCGGTATAATTACTATTGTACCAGGTATAACGAATAATATTGGAGAAATATTCAAATCATTTAAGATAAACAAATATTAAGATCCAATATCAAATTTTATATTTAAATTATATAATAGTTGTTATACCAGGTATAATGACCATTATACATGGTATAATGTCCATTCTATTATACTTGGTATAAAAACTATAAACCATAAATTAGTGAGTATTCGTTATTTCCACGTATTTTAATAAATAAAACTTAAAGTGATGTGTTTTCAAAAATAAAAACTTGAATTGTGAAATTTGTAAGATCATCACATGACATGATCCAAAAATATTTTGCCTTTTCCTTGTAGTTCCATAAGATCCCCTAAGCTTTTTGTGAGGGGTAAATTAGCAATAATTGTGTTTTTCCTTATGTTGGAGGCTGTTATCAGTTTTATTAATTATACTATTGGTATTTATTACTATTTTTATTTATTATTATTTTTATTACTTTATTTTTTGCTTCATTATGTAAAGATTCACGGGAATAATGATTGCTCTAATCGAAGAGGTGAGTGGTTGGCTTTTGGTAGGGGTGTTCGGCTGCTAGTGGTTGTGTGAAACTATTCATACCCTACAAGAGCATTGTGTTGGCATGATGGATGTTGGTGTGGTGAAATGGCTCGGGTAGTAGGTTGGAGGGGTTTAGTGGCGGCGAGGCTAGTGAGTCAGGAGCGACCTGACCTTCCTAGGTCATGAGATTAGGATTGTGAGATGTAACGTGGTGAGCGATGTTTCGAGAGGGAGCAGTTGCGGGGTTGAGGGTGAGTTGGGCTTTACGTTCTATTGCGAGGAGTTTGATTTTGACAATTGTTTTTCGGGTTTGAGTTGGGTTGGATCATTGAGTTTGACGTTATATAGGCGGATTTGAGGTTTTGATGCGGTGAGAAATATGAGTGTTGGCCTGGTAAGTCAACAAGCCTAAGAGTTTTGTCCACGAGGATAACTCTTGTAGATGAGGACATGTCGGGCATTTCTTGAGTGTATCATTTAGGTAATCCGTATGGTTTGAGTTGTGATGATGCTAGTTAAGGGGTAATACATGTCTTGGCTTGGATATGATTGTTGTCAATTGAGCAACAACTCATGAGTGGTTTGCGATTCCCGTTGCTTCCTTTTTTATGGAGGTGTTGAGGGAGTATAATGTGTCCCCGCCTTGAATTCATCCTAATAATTGGAAGCAATTGGTGGGGGGCTTATTGGGTTTGTCGTAAGATGGGGCTTCGGTTGATAGGTGTTGTTTTTTGCCATTTGTATAACGTACGACATTATCACCACTCTGGTCACTATAGTTTTAACCTAAAGGGCGTGACATTGACTATGCATGATGGGGAAAAGACACCCGATTATTGGAAGTCACGCTTCTTTATTTTTTCTTCCCCTTGAGAGTTTCCTTTCCTAACCCAATCGAATAAGAGTGCTTTGAAGTCGTCTTCCTGAGGGCTCGAGCCAGATTTATGTGAGTACGAAACAAGAGTGCTTGAGGCTCTATCGACCAAGCAGGCTATCCCGGAGCCTATGGACATAACCCAGGCTATCTTTGAGTTTTTGTCAAAAGGGTGTTTGTGAATTGTTATTGGTGGATGGTGTATTTTGATGGTTTTTGTTAGTCCTAAATGGCATAATTCTAATAGCAAAGGGGGGGGGGTGAATGCATTTCTTGGTTCTTTTTAGTAATTATAAAATTCTTTTACCAAGATCGGTTTTTAAATGCGTGCAGAGTGACAACAAAGCTTTGTTGGATCTAAAAACTATAAACTGCTTAGCTTCGCTGGCATAGTTTATCTTCAATCACTGCTAAGTACTTTACTCAGCTCGGATTGGGTTTTCAAGCAAATGCTTATAAAACGAGAGAATGATGGATGAGCAGACACACTAAAGACAAGTGATTAAGGTTAGAATGATTACACCTGAGATTTATTCTGCTTTGGCCCCTAACCTAACTCTAGTCCCTGGATTCCTTTCTAAGCTTTAATCTACTAGTGTTTCTTTCCTTCCTTAGGTGGAGAAGCCATTACAGTGGGTAGACGCGATTACAGAAAGTACCCTCATTTTGAACTACCTCTCAAACATAGTTTAGGTAACATTCCTAGATTGTCACTCAAATTTCTTTAACAGATAATGCAAACTGGGGATTTCAACTAATAAGAACGTTGAATCCTTTACAAGGTTAAATCTTAAGTGATATCTCTCTATTACAAACATATATGAACGATTTCCGTTTGCTTTATTGCTTGATTTGGGTTTTCTGAAAGTTGTGATTGATTGAACAGAGTTTCAGCTCTTTAAGAAATTTGAGGTGATTCACCAATTTTGAACGTCTACTTCAGTCTTCAATTTATAATTGAAGGTCTTGGAAGTAGCCTTTGCAAACTTCTCATCCTAACATCTTTCTCAATTTCTCTTCTCTTCAAATCTTTAGAATTTATCCGTTTGAAACAAATTCCAGAACATTTAGAGATAGAGATTTCGAACATTGAATGCGAGATTAATTCGTTAATCCAAAGCATAAAAAACTCATTTATCTTCAAGCAATCCATTCTGATAGAGAGGCACGCAAGATGCAACGTGGAAGCTTGTGATTCATTGACTTTACTGACATCACAGAGTTGTGCGGAGACATTGAGAAACAACCCATATCAGAGGATTCCTTTTACCTTGGACTTTAGTGAGAAATCTCCAACATTCCGTACTAACACCTTTTGGATGTGAGGATCACTTGAATATCTTCTTTAATTTCAACGCCTTTTCTCCTGAAAAGCATCAAAGTGATATGATGTTTCTCACAAAAACAATTAAGCGCATATGTGCTAATTAATTCTTTAAGTGTCAAAGAAACGCTGCTTTTATCATAAAAAGCTAACTCAGCATAGCTGAGTAAGTCTTTATAAACTATGTAATACGATGCTTAACTCAGCTTTTCTTACTCTAAGCCGTAACTTAATTAATCACTCAGTAAACTGAGTTGTTTTCCCTTAAACAACCTTAAGTAAACTTCATTAATTAAGAGTATACATAGTACTCAATTAATTTCACTATCCTAGACAGTTTGTTATTTCCAAAATGTTTTAAGTACTGTGAAGTACAATTAACTTGGGTTCAACAATCTCCCCCATTTTGGACAGAAAATAAACTAGGTAGTAGAAGAGATTAATTGAATAAATAGTTTAAAGATATAGGAATACTTGGAAAGCAATATAAGACTCCCCCATGCTACATGAATTCCTTATTCAATGTGGTCTCCCCCATACTGAGTGGGTCTTCTTCAATCAACTCAACTCCCCCATACTTACAGAAATTTTATTTGATTTGGGATTTTGTCTTACTTTAGCTTTTCTTTAAGGTTGGTCTTAGCATACATTTCTGCAACAGTTTATAAGCAAAACTTGCATACATTTAACAGCATATAATGAGTTAAGAAGTGATAAGTGTATAATTATACTTATTATCATTATAATTTTATACAATAAACACTATAGTTTTTGTCATTTTTATACTTCATATTAAAGATTTCACGTGGTATGTAGTTGTTTTTGATGCAAATGTAGATACTAGGTAAATCTTGGGAGTAAAATGAACTAAATTGGAATTCGATGAAAAAAGAGTGAAAAAGGTGCAAAATGATGCATGGAACTTGAAGATTTGGCTTAGAATCGAAGATGTCAAAGATCGGTGAAGTTCCAAGGAGATTTCTGAAGAAAACTCAATTCACGGTCGTGATAATGCCTCGCGGTTGCGACATGTTCACTTTAGAAATAGAAATCTGCCAATCAAAGGTTCATGATCACGAATCACATATCGCGATCACGACATGGAGGGTTTTCTGGTATTATCTTCTTAACTACCAACCGCCAAATAAGCATGATCAACCACCATCAACCGCCAATGAAAAGACACTTATCAAGAGTCAACCAATCATGAAAAGGTGCCTATCCATTGTGGATTGAATCAAAGCCTCTCAACCAATCACATTGAAGAGATGTAATCTTTCACCAATGGATGTGACTCTTCATTTGGATATACGCAACCCTTCGAACTCTATAAATAGGGCTCCAAACCTCAACAATTTCGTGGCATTGGAGTGCAGAATAAAGGGGTGGAAAAATAGTGCATAGTGTGTGCATAGATAGAGAGTAAAAATGTCTAGTTTTTGCTACGTTCATGAGTGTTAGAGAGAAAATGTATAAGTGATTCGAATCCTTATTTCAATCACTAGATTTTTCTACATATTCGAGCGATTGTTGTATAAGTGTAATTGCAAATCACTTACCAATAAAAGTTTTCGTTCTTCAATATTCGTTTGTTCGATATTCGCAAAGAATAACATCCTAGAGGAGGTTCTGTACGAGCCGAGATCTAATTCAAAGCAGACGCAAGAATTGCAGGAATTGATGACTCCCATTAAAGAGTGGATACGGTTTGATCAACTTTAGCTTTCACTTGAATACCTTATAACTTTCCTTTGCTTTCTACTTATACTTTTTATTTTGAAGGTTATGATATGTCTATGTGTCATAATGCGTATTTCGTGCTAAGTCTTTTATGTTAATCAAATTATATGAATTGGAGTTAATTTTAAGAGTAGTTTCGAGGTTAACAATATCATGTATAATCATTGGATCTGTGATATAACGCTGTTTAGTGAGCCAACATTTTTGGAATGGTTACTTGCTAAATATGGCTATGTGAGAGCAACCCGTACTAAGCATAGTATTGACGTTGTCCAGGTTTATATATTTAACTTAATTCGTTTGCGCTAGGTTTAGAAAAGTTATTTCATGTGTTGCTCTATGGCGATTTATTGAATTTCTGAGTGTCTAGAACCGAGTATGTTATATTAATCTAGTGAACGTAATATCTTTGATGGCCTTGCATGATTTCTTTGCTACACTTGTTCGTAGGGAATATCTATATACTTTTATCTTTTCTAATCTTTCATGCATTTGTCTATCCATCCATCATTCCTATCCTACACAATTAAATAATCTATTTTATTTTTCTTTTGTTTCGTTCCTCTATTTGATCTTTAGAACTAGTCCTTCCCTTTGGGATCGATATCTTTTAAAACTACATCGCAACTGTATACTTGCAGTTATCATCATTTTTCTATTTGATAAGAGGTACTGACAACACCTATACTTTACGTGAACAAGTTCTTGGCGCCGTTGATATTTAGCCAAACTCTTCGCCTAAAAGTTATTAAACTTATCAGTAGAAAAGTGGCGAACAAGCTTTTGGCATCGTTGCCGGGGAAGGCAAGTGCGTTCTAGAGATTGAATTGTCCGGGGAAGGCTATTATATTTAATACGTTTGTTTTCTAAGTTTTTCTAGGTACAAAGTCTAAAATTTGAAGAATTTAAAGAATTAAAGAAGTTCATGACTGCGACACACATCTCACGCTCGTGACGTTATACAACAAAACCTTCTGTCCTTGTTTTGAAGGAAGTCATGATCGTGACAGGCCATCGCGATCGCAACATGGGCCCTGGATTCTTCTTCTCAATAGAACGGGTTTTCTCTTTACTTTATCTTTTTTAATTCTATTTTTAGACTAGCTTTAGTTTAGTTTTTGATTTTTATAATGTCTCACAATGAGGACATTGTGTTCTTTAAGTGTCGGGGGGCATTTGTAAAAATCTTGTAAAAAATCCTAAAAAATTGAATAAAATTAAAAAAATCAAAGAATATGAAAATTTTCATTGATTTTTGTGTCAATTAATACATTATCATGTCTTATACTTTACTTACAATTGTCCAAGGTTATTGTGAGTATTAGGTATTACAAGTTTGATGTTAGTGCATAACATTTTCCAAATTGGCAAGGATGAGTGGTGAGTAACATTCGAAAGCAACATTCCAAGTAAGTTTCAATTTATATTTCAATGCAACATGAATTAGTATAAGTTATATAGTTTTGGTTTAATGCTTCCGATAAGTTTAAATGGAGTAATATCTAAAGGTATTCTTAGTATGAGTTTTATATGCAAATCTCGAATAGGTCCTATAAGTATTAAGTATGTTTAGAGTGTTAGGAAACTATAGCCATAATACTTTGAAATTGATTAATAAAGGATGAGGGTATTAATGAAAAATCAAAAGAAAGAGAGGATAAC
>CATIWQ010048724.1:0-15591 GCA_949673415.1 Euphorbia schlechtendalii | reverse complement strand
ACATAAGTGCGAATATGCACAATTAAAAGAAAACGGTTTTCTGTAGATGTAATTTAATGTGATCCAATAAGAAATAAGCAACTTATCCCGGACCCGAATCTCTGTGTCTTGGTGGGCCGTCCCCCTGACGTTAAGCCTTACAGGACTCTAATTCCTGGAAAGAGCTAATCCAGGTGGTGACTCCACACTGAGAGACGGCGGATTCGGGTTCGAACCGATCTTAAACGTTTTCGTCTTTTTCTCTTTTTAACCTTTTTTCCTGGTCCCAGACCCGGTGCCTTTTATTCTCTTTTTCAAAACACCCCGGTGGACCGCGCCTATGAACCCTCGCGCGCTCTCGGCCCACCGCTCCGTGTCTCCCGCTCACATCTATGCAAGCTTTTTGCAAGATCCTCCCAATTTTCTTCAACATTGCAAGAATTATTTTGCAGCCTTATTCAATTTGAAGAGAGCTTCTTAGTAATATTTTCGGGTTGGTCTTCGAGCAGTCTAGCGGTTGCTATCTACCAATGGGTTCTTCCTCAATGGGAGGTTTTGGTCGGTGAAGATCTGTGTAGATCAGTCATAGAGGCTACCCTAGATTGGAAGCTAGTGCTAATGAAGTTTTGCCGAATTGCTCTAAGTGAACACCGCACCAAAGGAAGACACGCATCAACTTATAATGCTCTTTACTTAGATGTAAGGTTTCTTTTAATAAGTTTTGTAAACCTATATGTATTTATGGAACATTTCAACTTAGATTATATCAATCATGGCATGCTTAGGATATCTTTTAATTTTAAGTTTTGAAATTCCGCCTTGCAAGTTTGCATGTTCAATTACTATCTTAATTGACCAACAATAATTTGGACTAACCCCTGGAAACCAAAAATGAGAAATTTAAGCTTATTTCATTCCAAAATAGAAGAGTTTTCTTTGTATAATACTAGAAAATTTATCAATGTAAGCTGTAACTATAAGAAGGTATTATTGTTGCACTATGAAATTTCAAAACCTTCAATTACTCAAAAGAGAAAGCAAGATTTAAATAAGAAACTTTGAAGAGATAATTAGTAGAAGTTGGCTTAACAGTTTAATCTTGATTTGAGTACTTACGTTTCTCTCCATTTTCTTCCAATTTTTATGAAGTCATTGAAAGTTGTAAGTAGTTTTTTTATCTTTTTTCCCCAATTCTCACCCAATGGTCCACAATGTAGTGGCCCTTGAATTGTTTTTCTTATTTTTCACTACATCCTTCACTTTTCTCTTCTTTTTCAACTTTGTTCCAAATGTAGTTGTGTATGGTGTATTAATATTATGTTAATATTTTACTTTTCTCTTCTTATTTTTCTTTTTATCTTTTGGTGTTTCTTCATCTAGAATTTCGATCACTTTTTTATTTTCGAACGCTTCTGGCTTCTTCTTTCTCTTCTTCTTCTTATTCTACTTTCACTTTTTCTTCAACAATAACATCCTCTTCATCCATTTCTTCATCGTTCTCATTCTGATCCGGATTTGATTCCCTTTCTTTTCCTACCTCTTTTTCTCCTTCTTTTATCGCCTTTAAATTAAAATGGGAATAGATGGTATTAATAATAGTTAGTTTTTAAATCAAGATAGCTTCGCAGTCTGTGTTAGAATTAATAACAGATAGTTTTTAACTTGGAGGGATGATCTTTTAGGGAGCATTTTGTTTATACTAATCTCAACTTCTACAAGATACTAGAAAACTACATGTGATGATTTTGTACTATTCATAGTTGAACCTAGCAAAGAAAGTTCCTCCCCACCAACTATATTTTGCAATCCGTCAGAAGATGACCTCCCCAATCACTTGGTTGAGGGATTGTCGCCTTCAATATCTAAACCTATAAGAAAAAATTCAACCAAAATTATTTTGAAGAAATTAAAAAATTGAAAAATTGGTAAAGAAATTATAAAACAAGGCTTTTCAATTATGTCAATGTTTCTAATTCCTGATCTTATAAGGAAGTGACTTGTCTTCCTGATCTCTTTTCTCCTCTCTGCACTTCTTTAGTGATGTCAATGTTTCTTTATAAGACAAGTCACTCCATGTGATGACCCTATATTCTCCATCAAGGGCACTATCAATGTATTTTGTTAGGATGCATTTGTAATATGGTGTGCCCATGATACAATAGGAAATGAAGTAATTTAAACCCATTGCTAAGGAATCTTCATGACTTTATTGTTTTGGCTTTGAAGATATCTCCAATTTCTTTCTTTCTCATTCTTTTATTCCCCAACAAAATATTTCTCAATGTCATTTTATCCTGCTTTTGTTGCTTTCTTGAACTCATATGGCTCATCTATAGGTTTTTTTAAGCTAGGGATTATAAGGAAGTGCTATATGTTGAATTCAAGAATTGTCCCAGAAACTTTAAAATACATGTTATATTTCTCTATATTTTTTTATCTCCTGCATCATGAGTGAATGAATCAATTGGGTTGTAACCTTCAAAACTAGGGTATCGAAGAATTTTCCAAAAAGTGTTTTTCTAAACAATTGTTGAGATTTTTTTGTCAAGTGAGCCATCAAGAAATTTATGATATCTTAGTCGAATGTCATGTTTGGTCTTGTTTGCTAATATTGGAATGGAGTGAATATCGGTCAGATTTTCTAGTAAAAAATAACATAAGTATACCAGCATAGTTAGTATTTTCAACTTTTCTTAAATGTCCTCGAAAGTTATGAGGAATCTGATATAAGTATTTTAAAACAAAACAGATATGCAATATTTTACCATTGAATTTTCGCAATCATAATGAACTTGTTCGATTTCTTCTTTACTCTCCTCGAACTCTACTTTTTTTCTACTCATTTTTTTGTTTATTTTTATTCAGTTAAGCAATAACACAAAAGAAATAAGACAAGAAATAACAACTTGGCTGAGGTTTGACCTTACATTTCTCATATAGAACACTTTTTCTACATTTCTTACAAAAGAAATAACACAAGTATACAAATAGAGTTAGATTTTTCAATTTTTTCTTAAATGCTCCGAGGAATCTGACACATGTTGCTTTCTTGAACACCAATAATAAAACTACATACAGAAAATTAACTCCTAACAACAAAGCAAGCATATATGTCTCAAACGGAGAGAGAACCTCATGGAGAGCGCATGTATTTATTAATATAATGCACATAAGAGTACATGCCTAAGACAAATAAAAAATATAGAATTTTAGATGTAAAGACACTCATGAAAACACAAAAATAAAATGAAATTAAGAATGGACAAAGGCTATTGTTTCCTTACCTCATTTTCTAAGAGACGCCCATTAGCATAAAAAATCCATATTCACTTTCATCCTCATCCTTTGAAGATCCTTCCTCTAAATCTTGTTCTTCATCATCCTTACAATCTAACAATCTTTTACCAGTATCCGCTTGTAAGGTAAGCGATTACCAATGCAATTTAGTACATTATTTTCTTAATTCCAAATATTTATTTAAAGAGCTACAAAAACACACCTCTTCCCATTCTTCATCACTATCAACATCACAATCCAAGTCCGGTTCCTTCCTTAAAGGTTGTACATACCCAACAACATGGTGTTAACATCCACCCTCCAATTCATAAATCAGATCCATAATTAATACATGGTACAAAATTAAGGGAAACATCTCAATGGAGATATCAAGGAAAAGGATTTCACCTTTGCTTAGGCCAAATACCATAAAAAGCAAGTCTATGAAACTGGAGTAACTGCTTCCTTAATTTTGCAACTTTTAACATTAAAACTCTTTGAATTAGTTATACATTATCATTCATCAAAAGATTGTTTGAGAATTCCTTGAAGATAAGTGTAACCTACAAAGTACATAGACATTAACATTGAATATGCAGTAAGGTCAAGATGATAAATCAAGTCTAGTATCCTAGGAAGTATAGAATTTACTTATAAATAACGTAAATGCTCATATCTTCAATTGATGAAAGAAATTTGTCAATTGCGGCAATAACAACCTCAAGCAATTCATGAACTGGTTTTCTTACTAACATAAACGGCTTGCTTAGGCCGAAGTCTCGTTAACATGATATTGTGAAGTTTATTTACTTCGTTTAACAAAGTGTTCCATGATTGAAGCCTATAGAAATTTACAAAAACTGATGCACCGAAACATCTTATTAGGTAATGAATTGATTCAAAGTCTAGTTACATGGAAAGCTAGGTGTAAACAAAATCGAAAGCCGAAGCATCATACTAGGTTTAGTCAATTTAGAATCAAAACTCAAATTAGTTTTAGAATCAAAACTTACTTGTTTTGGCTTGTCATCTTGAATCTATTAACTAAAATAATAGTATTACAATGAAATCATTGATAGAAATGTTGATTTTAGACAAATAAGTGAGGAGAGAAAGGTGGTTTGTAGAAGTTTGATCTATGAATGAATAAGGATCTCTATTTTTTATAAATCACGTATGATTACAAAAAGGATCTAGTTTTATGGGCCTTTTAAAAACGTTCTATTGAACCCAAGTTAATGGTACCTCACAATACTTAAAACGTTTTGAAAATAACAAGCTGACTAGGATAGTGAAATTAATTGAGTACTAAGTAGACTCTTAATTAATCTAGTTTACTTGAGGGTGTTTAAAAGAAAACAACTCAGTTTACCGAGATATTAATTAAGTTATGGCTTAAAGTAAGAAAAGCTGAGTTAAGCTTAGTATTACATAGTTTACAAGATATAGACTCAATGAAGTTGTGTTAGCTTTTATTTATAAAAGCTTAATCCTTTTCTACACTTAGAGAAATATTTGACACATATGCGTTTAATGGTTTCTATGAGGAACAAAATATTCCTTTTATTCTTTTAAGGAGAAAAGGTATTGAAATTAAAGAAGATATTCAAGTGGTCCTCACAAATAAAAAAGTGTCAATACGGAATGTTGGAGAATCCTCACTAAAGTCCAAGACATAAAGAATCCTCTGACATGTGCTATTTCTCAGTTTCTCCGCGCAAATCTGCAACGTTAATAAGTCAACCCTTCATAGAATTCCAAGTTGCATCTCGCACACCTCTCTATTAGAATAAATTGCTTGAAGACAAATAAGTTTTTTATGCATTGGATTAATGGATTAATCTCATGCCTCAACATTCAAAATCTCTATCTCTAAATGTCTTGTAATTTGTTTCAAATGAGCATATTTGAAAGATTTAAAGAGAAGAGAAATTGAGGAAGCTATCAAGACGAGAAGTTTACAACTGCTACTTCCAAGACCTTCAACCATAAATAGAAGACTGAAGCAGAAGTTCAAACTTGGTGAATCACCTTGAATTTCTTCAAGAGTTGAAATTTTGCTCAATCAATCCCAGCTTTCAGAAATTCCAAATCAAGTAGTCAAGAAAACATAAATTGTTCAATCTGTTTGTAATAGAGAGATAGCACTTAATATTCAACATTGTACAGGATTCAACAAATTTTATAAGTTGATATCCTCAGTTCTTTTTTTCTCATAAGAAATTTGAGTAAGAGTTTAGCAAGGATACCTAAACTGTGGTTGAGAGGTAGTGAGAAAGAAAGGTACTTTCTGTAATCTTGTCTACTCGTTGTAAAGGCTTCTCCACCTAAGAAAAGAAGGAAACACTAATGGATTAAAGATTGAAAAGGAATCCGGGACTGGAGGTAGGCTAGGGGCCAAACCAGGATAAATCTCATGTATTAACTTTTTATCCTTATTCGCTTATCTTTATTGCGCATATCTCATTCATCATTCTTTCTATTTTACAAGTTTTGCTTAAAAAACCAATCCGAGCTTAGTAAAGTACTCAGCAACAATTGAAGATAAACTGTGCCAACGAAGCTGAGCAGTTTATAGTTTTTAGACCCAGCTCAGCTAGTTTCACTCAACATGCATCCAAAAACTGAACTTGCTAACAAATTTTTATAAACCTTAAAAAGAACCAAGCAACATTCACACCCCCTCTACTATTTATATTAAGTCGTTTTAGGACCAACAAGTATGAGAGCAAGTGCTCAGCTTTTAGAATAACAGCCTTTGAGTTGAAGATTCTAAATAGCTTACAATAGTTTCAGTTCTGGCTCAAGACTGAAATCTTCCTTAAAGAGGAAGTGTCTGTAACCAGGCCTCCGTTATTTGACGGTAATCATTGCACGTTTAGAAAAATTGCATGAAAAACTTCATACAATCTCAAAGCATGCAAGCATGGATCGTTATAAAGCTTGGCCCTAGAATTCCTACCATGGTAAGGAATGGGGAACATGTTTTGGTTGATCCAAAAGATTATGATGATGCTAACTTAAGGCTTCTCAAAGAGAATTTTGCAGCCACTAATTACTTACATTGTGTGCTAGATCGTACAAAGTTTAACAAGGTCTTGGGTTACGAAACAACGCAAGAAATTTGGAAGAAGCTGAAGATTACCTATGAGGGGATTAACAAGGTCAAGGAGTTGAAGATCAATCTCATGCTCAGAGAGTATGAGATGTTCTAGATGGGAGCTAGCAAGGGTATTCAGGCTATGAATACCAAGTTCATTAATAAATTAATGAACTTAAGAGAATAGGTAAGTAGTTCACTGAGAAAGAGATTGTGAAGAAGATTCTCCACACTCTTACCTTAGAGTGGGATGCCAAGAAGAGCACGATCGAGGAGGCTCATGATCTTAAGAGCTACAGCTATGATGAGCTGATAGGCACCTTGCTGACTAAGGAAATGACCTTGAGGAAATATATCATTAACTCCAAAAGGAGTACGGGCGAGGAGAGAGAGAGCAAAGCCATTATCTTGAAAGCTGATTCATCTGATGAATCCACTAACTGCGATTATGATGAGAAAATGGCCCTTCAGATTGGGCATTTCAAACGCTTCATGAAGAAGGATGGGAAGTTCAACAAGAAGAAGTTTCTCGCTAAAAATAAGTCAACTCAACACTGACGAGGAGCTATGGAAGGACCCATGAATGAATATAGCAAAGAAATCAAATGCTTTGGCTATGGTTAAAAAGGCCATATTCAATAATCCTTTCTAAAGACCAAGAAGCATAGATATAAGAAGAGGTTCACAAAGAAAAATGAGGCATTTGCTGCCTCCTGGAATGATTCTGAAGAATCTTCATTATCTGATGAAGAAGTAACAGATTCCGCCAACCTTTACTTAATGGTGATCTAAAATGAAAGGGGTGAGAGCTCAGCATCTGCTTCTAACAGTAATCAATCCGCTGCTAACTCAGAAGCTGAGTTTAACAAAAGGAAATCCCATCAAGTTGAGGTACATCTTGAAATCCCTTTATCCATTGAAGAGTTTGCCTAAGTACTATTTGATGTTATGCAACTGACTAATAAGTTAGGGAAAATCATTAAGGACTTAGTGAGGAGAAGTGAAGACCAGCACGATACTATCGCTTCCTTGTCTCTTGATATCCGCTTTCTTCAAGAAAAAGCTGAGTATCATGAATGTCACAATAGCAAGCTCACTAAGCAATTAGATGAGTTGAATGCTGAGATAATAGCTTTAAAGGAGAAATAGGTTCCTCCTCCAATCAACAGTCAAACTTCGAGTAACCAAACTCGCAATTCTAAGAGGAAGAATTCCTCTAAAAAGAAGAAAGTGAGCCAGCTTCAAGTAAAAGTGGCATGTGGTTTTTGTGGCAAAGCTAGACATGCTACAGTTCTCTTTAGGTATAAAAATGGTTATTATGACGAGTACGACTAGACTAACTTAAGCACTGCTAAGAAGGGAGGACCGAACTTGAAAGTATGGGTACCTAAGAAAATGTAATTGTTTTGCAGGTGAGCCTTAGATCTGTTGATGACAATGGAATGTGGTATTTGGATAGCGGATGCTCAAGGAATATGACGGGATATGAAAGCTAGTTCTTTTTATTGGAGTTTAAAAGAAATGGAAGTGTTAGTTTCGGAGTAACCAAAAAGGCAAGATTGTGGGCTATGGCACTATTGGTTTCTCTACTTCAATCGAAGAGGTTTCTCTGGTCAAAGGACTCAAGTTCATCTTGCTTAGTGTAGCCCAGCTTTGTGACAAAGGCAACTCTACAAGTTGCTCAATTATTGATTGTAAGACTGATTCTACTATACTCTTTGCTCATAGAATCAATAATGTGTAAATGATTGATTGATCCCCAGGCTCCATTAATATTTGTCTTGTATCTAAGGAGGATAGTTCGAGGCTTTGGCACAAAAGGTAGGGTGATATAAATATGAACATTTTGTACAAACTGGCCAAAAAGCAACTAGTTGTGGGTTTACCCAGTACCAGCTTTGAAAAGGATAAACTTTGCTCATCTTGCTAGCTCCGTAAGCAAGTTAAGAAATCATTCAGGTTAATTAATAACGAAGTAACTAACTGATCTTTGGAGCTCCTCCACCTAGATATTTTAAGCTCAGTTCAGCTTATGAGCATGGGTGGTAAGAGATTTTCGTTTATAGTTGTGGATGACTTCATGAGATTTACTTGGGTAGTCTTGTTGAGTAGCAAGGATAAAACATATGAATTTTTTATCAAACTCAGTAATAAGATAATGAACAAAATAGGAGCTAAAATCATTATAATCCAAAGTGATCATGGATGTGAATTCGAGAACTTCCATTTCGAAGAATTATGTTCACCACATGGTATTGACCACAACTTTTCTGCTCCTTATACTTCTCAACAAAATGGGGTTGTAAAGGAAGAACAGAACCATAGTTGAGATGTCTCAATCCATGTTGAGTGATAATAATCTACCAAAGTACTTTTGGGGTGAAGCTTTTAACATAGCTTATTATATCTTGAATCGGGTTTTAATTCGCCCAATTCTCAAGAAGACACCCTATGAGCTCTAGTGAGGGTGCAAGCCTAAGATTGGTCATCTCATATCATTTGGCTGTACTTGCTTTATTCTTAGCACCAAAGAGTAGCTATGTAAGTTTGATCCAAAGGTTGATGAAGGTATCTTTCTAGGATACTCAACTAACAGCAGGGCATATAAAATATATGTCAAAAGCACTAGCCTATTAGATGTGTCTATGAATGTGGATTTTGATGAAACTAATAATGTAGATAGACATCCATCTGATGCAGAAGAAGTAGAACCCAGCAAGAAAATCCACTCAGCATACCACTCTCTATGCTGCCCAACCTAGCACAAGAACCTGAAGCTGAGGAAGTAAAAGAAGATGATAATCTATCTATCAACTTCAATGATGGTGAAAATCAACCTCAGCCTCAACAACCAATTATAAATCCTTCAGTTGTAAATCCGACTCTACCAAGGGAGATTAGAACTCATCATAAACATCCACTCGACAGCATTGTTGATGATGTTCATAATCTAGTAATGACGCGAGGTCAACTCAGCAGAATGATGAGCCATGTAGCTTTCATCTCATTGATTGAACACTAGAAGTTCAAAGATGTAGAAGGAGATGATTATTGGATGATTGCCATGTAAGAGGATCTGGATCAGTTCAAGCCAATGATGTTTGGGATCTAGTTCCACAGCCCAAAGGAAAATCATTCATCAGCACTAATGGGATTTCAAGAACAAGCTTGATGAAGATGGTGTTGTTATTAGGAACAAGGCCAGGCTTGTTGCTCAAGGCTACAATCAACAAGAAGGCATCGATTATGATGAAACTTATACTCCCGTAACCCAGCTTGAAGCTATTCAAATCCTGTGTGCTTTCGCATCCCATATAAACTTCAAACAATTTCAAATGGATGTTAAGAGTGCATTCCTGAATGGATTTATTCAAGAGGAAGTCTATTTTCGCCAACCTCCTGGCTTTGAAGAGAATCCTGAGCACATCTTCAAATTGAAAAAAGCTCCCTATGGATTGAAGCAAGCTCCAAGAGCTTGGTATGAGAGGCTGGCCAATTTTCTTATTAGCAAAGGCTATGAAAGAGGGTGAACAAATACTACTCTATTTATCCGGCGTAGAAAAGAAGATGTGTTGCTAGTCCAAATTTATGTTAATGATATCATTTTTGGATCAACTAATGAGAGGCTGTGCAAAGTGTTCAGCAAGCTAATGAAGAGTGTGTTTCAAATATCAATGATGGGAGAGCTCAACTTCTTCCTTGGACTTCAAATTAAGTAGAGTGAAGATGGAATGTCCATCAATCAAGAAAAGTATGCCAAATAAGTTCTGAAGATGTTTGATATGGAGCATTAGAAGCTAGTGTCAACTCCCATAGCCATTATACTATCTTAAGTAAGGACAAAGCTGGTAAATCAGTAGAAAACAAGTTCTACAGAGGAAGCATTGGTTCTCTTCTTTACCTTACAGCTAGTAGGTAGACATTCAGTATGTTGTGTGCTACTATGCTCGTTATTAAGCTGACCCTAGAGAATCTCATTTGGCAACTGTAAAGAGAATTATTCGGTCAAGGTTCTCTTGATGCAAGTCTGTTATATCCCAACAGCTCGGACTCAACTCTAAGAGGGTTCACAAACGCTGACTATGGAAGAGACAAGCTCGATAGGAAAAGCACCACAGGAGGATGTCATTTCCTTGGAGAATTTTTTGTTTCATGGTATAGCAAGAAGCAAACTTATTTTGCATTGAGTACAGCTGAAGCTGAATACATGGTAGTAGGAAGTTGCGTAGTATAACTGCTATAGATTAAGCAGTAACTGGAGGATTATGGTATAAAGTCTAAATGCCTCAAAGTTATGTGTGATAACAAGAGCGCAATTGACCTATCTAAGAATCTAGTTCAACATGGCAGGATGAAGCATGTCAATATAAGACACCACTTCATAATGGATCACGTGCTAAGGGGAGATGTCAAACTGGAGTATGTTCCTTCTGAGGAACAGCGAGCTGAAATATTTACCAAACCATTGCCCAAGGAGCAATTCAATGTTCTAAGGCAGCTAATAGGAATGGCGAATTCCATATGAAGAGAAATCAAGAAATTTGGCTAAGTGTAAGAGATCATATCAAAATTCAACTAAATGAAGTAACACGTATTTAACATAGTCAGTATTTCAAAGTAACACTGTGAGATTCAGTTTCGTAGTTAAAACTCAAAACCCACATCTTTCAAAAGAAGTTTTTTTGAATTGGAATCGTCGATTGTTAAACTCACCATTTTACTAAGTCAGTGAATTAAATGTTAATGTCAACATTGACTTTGATCTTCTCTTTTATGAGCGCCACGTATCACTGCAAGTGGAGAATTGCCTATGAAAGCTGCAAGGAGATGAAGAGAGAGGTTACTTACATTCTTGAATCCTAATCGTTTCTCTTGCAAAAATCCCTAATCTCTTCTCCTTTTTCTCAAACTCTCTTCTCTGAAATGGCGAGCACCAAGAAAACCTTGAGGCTCCAAGCACCATAAAAAGGAGCATCTATGTCAATGCTGAAGGAAAGCAAGAAAAATTCACCTTCCCCACTAGAACGATGTTTACTAAGGTTGAATTAGGGTCAAACCTAGACTTTGGCCCAGTCTATGAAGTGGACTATGAAGGATTATTGAGGAACAGAATCCTTCATAGGGTGATCAAGTAACAAAACATAAGCCAGTTTTTGCAACTAGAAGGACCAGCCATTAAGAGCTTAATCCGGAGTTTCTACGAGGACCTTTATACATCCAAGGGTATAATAATATCTTGCTAGTGGAAATTGGGGGAAAATTATCACTTCATCTCCTCGAGGTTGTTGGCTAGCATCCTCAACATGCCTCATAAAAGAACTCATCTTAGGAGGAATGGTGATGAGGAAGCCATTGTTGTCCCTGATATTGGGAGCTCCTTGCACACTATGGGTCTAGGGAAATTGTTACATCTGGAATGAGCTAGACAGCAAGAGCATGCCACGAGCTTGTGGTGAAGCTGCTCTTGCCTAAGACTGGATCCGTCTTAGGCTGCACCTACTTTGAAAGGTGTGTGGTCTACCATAGGGTAGAGGGTAAGCAATTGAGTCGGCCAGTGATGATTCTTCATTGCTTGACTAAAATTACTACCGTTAACCACTACTAGTACTTGATCACAACCTTGATGAAGGTAGTCAAGGTGGACATTTCTCCGTTTATCGAAGGTCCAAGAGATACCGTGGTTCCGGTGAAGAAGATCTTGGTTATGATGCACTTCTCAAAGCTATATCATGATCAAGTACATACTAGGTACACCAAAGCTCAGGATGCAAAAAGAAAAGATAAGGTTGTACCGACATTAGTACTTATGAATGTCGCAATGGAAGATGAGGATAATGAAGGTAGTAGCGAGGAAACAAATGACAATGTTCCACTTACTTTCAAGATGGAACATATCTCAGCCACTGCTACTTCTTGATAAGTGTATAATTACACTTATTATCTTGATATTTTCAATCATAAAACAATATGGTTTAAAGTTATTTTATACTTGATATAAAAGATTTCACATGGTATGTAGTTGTTTTTTATACAAGTGTAAAAACTAGGTGAATCTTGGGAGTGAAATGATTAAAGATGGAATTCTATACAAAAAGAGTGAAAAAGGTGTAAAAAGATGTGTGGAATGCAAGGAACTGGCTTAGGATCGAAGTTGTCAAAGATTGGCAAAGTTGCAAAGAAGAACCATGAAGAAAAGTACGTGTCATGATCGTGATTCCTGTTCATGATTGGACAAATCACGCCCGTGACTATCTATCACGATCATGAGTTGTCATTCTTCACAAGCAGAAAGTTACCAACTTATATTCACGATCGTGACATATATATCATGCTCGCGACTTGTGACGGTTTTGGATAACTCTTCTCAACTTTCAATTGTCGGACAAGAACGATCAACCACCAGCAACTGTCAAATGAAAAGACAACTTTTAGGAACAATAAAGCCATGAAAAGGTGCCTATCCATTGATGATAAGAATGAATTCTCACATCCAATCACATTGAAGATGATGCAACCCATCACCAATGGACATGACTCTTCATTTGGATAAACGCAACCCTTCGCACTCTATAAATAGGGTTAAATCCAACCATTTTCATGAAATGGTAGTGTGTGTAGATGGTGTAATGTGTATGACATAGATAGAGAGTGAAAGATATAGATTTTGCTATATTCAAAGTGTTAGAGAGAAAATTGTATAAGTGATTCGATTCTTGTTTCGATCACTAGATTTCTCCACATATTCGAGCGATTGTTGTATGAGTGTAATTGCAAAGCACTTATGAATAAAAGTTTTTGTTCTTCAACATTCATTTGTTAGATATTCACAAAGAATATCATCCTAGTGGAGGTTCTGTACGAGTCGAGATTGAATTCAAAGTAGACGCAGGAATTGCGAGAATTGACGACTTCCATTAAAGAGTGGATACAGTTTGATCAACTTTAGCTTTCACTTGCATACCTTACAACTTTACTTTATTTTCTACTTATACTTTCTAATTTGAATTTTATGATATGTCTATGTGTCATAATGAGTATTTCATCTTGCATCACTTATATGAATAAAGTTATATGCTTTCGAGTTGGCTTTAAGAGTAGTTTGGGGGTTAACAAGATTGTGTGTAATCATTGGATCTGTGATTATAACACTGTTTAGTGAGCCAACATTTTTGGAGTGGTAACTTGCTAAATATGGCTATGTGAGAGCGACCCGTACTAAGTATAGTATTATTGTTATCCAGGTTCTTATAAGTGTCATAATTTGTTTACCCTAGATTTAGAAAAGTCATTTTATGTGTTGCTCTACGGTGAATTATAGGATATTTAGGCGTTTAGAACCGAGTTTATTGAAGTTATCTAGTGCGTAAAATATTCTTGATGACTTTGCATATTTTACTCTATTATACTTATTCTTAGGGAATATCTATATGCTTTACATATAATCTATTCATGCATCCGTCCATTCATCAGTCTACCATTCAAAACCCTTAACTTATTTTATTTTCTTTTGTTCCATAACTCTAGTTAATCCTTAGAACCGAATTCCTTCCCTGTGGGATCGATATCTTTTAAAACTACATCGCAACTGTATACTTGCAGTTATCATCATTTTTCTATTTGATAAGCGGTACTAACAACATCTGTTCATATTTATAACTTTTATATTATCAGTAGAAAAGTGGCGAACACTTCTCCAAAACCAAAGGTGACATCCTCTAGGGTTAAGAAAAACCCAACAAAAACAAGGGCAGGAGATACGCTTGCCCAGCCCTAGCCTAGACAAAGCAAGCAATTAAAATTGAAAACTCGCACTTGGAGGGAAGCTGAGGTGAAATAAAAGGTAGAGGAAGCTCAACATCAAGCTGAGAAAGATGAGGATGCGAGGGAACAAGAGGAAACCCTGCTTCAAATGAAGCGCAAACTTGTGGTTGCTGAAGGTGATGAAGGGCAAGGGGACTCAAAGAAGAGTAAAGAGGACCCTGAAACCACAAGTCCAAGTGCTAGCGTGCATATAGAGGAAGTAATCACTAAGGCAAAGGGCACCTAGTGCAAAAGATCTGCCACTACTCAGCCATTAAAGAAAAACATCCAAGTGGTGAGTAATGATGAGGATGCTGGAGACACTATACAAATCCTCAATCACGAAGATTCTACTCTTCCTCATTCCAACATTCCTACCCAGTCTTTCACTTAGACTGAGACAACTCAACCTCAGTCTAAAGTACCTCAAGATTACCCATCCTTTGGTCTATCAGCTAACCCAAAGGTACTCTTAAAACTGACTCCCATTTTTGTTATAAATCCTACACCCTCTTCTCATGTAAATTCTCAAACACATATCCATGTAAATTCTGAAATTCCCTCCACTTCTATAAATTCTCCCTCTCACATACAAAAAACTGTAAATTCTCCTACCCATACACAAGATTCTTTTTCTCCGTATATGTCTCCTTCTAGTACTCAAACTCAGAACACACAAAATACTAATTCTTCTCCTCCACCAATTACTAAAACTACAATACTACCTTCCCCTGTAAAGTCCATACCTAATCCCACTTCTTCAAATACAAAATTCTAAACCAAACATTTCTTGACAACCATCCACCCCTCTAACTCATCTAGTTAGGGAAGTTCCTAACACTGAGAACTCCGCTCACATGGAAAAGCAATTGAGGAAGATGTTAAGGTAAAATTTATAGCCAATAAAACAACTCCCTCCAGCAGTAAGTGTGAGCGGGCGACACGAAGCGGTGGGCCGAGAGCGCGTGGGGTTCATAGGCGCGGTCCACCGGGGTGTTTTGAAAATAGAGGAATGAAAGTACCGAGTCTGGAACCCGAAAAAAAGGTTAAAAAAGAGAAAATGACGAAAACGTTTAAGATCGGTTCGAACCCGAATCCGCCGTCTCTTAGTGTGGAGTCGCCACCTGGATTAGCTCTTTCCAGGAATTAGAGTCCTGTGAGGCTTAACGTCCGGGGGATGGCCCATCAAGACACAGAGATTCGGGTCCGGGATAAGTTGCTTATTTCTTATTGGATCACATTAAATTACATCTACAGAAAACCGTTTTCTTTTAATTGTGCATATTCACACTTATGTCGTTTTGGAGTTAAATGCATGATTCACGTATTGCGAAATATAAACCATCCACAAAGCGGAAAAATAAATCATCCACAAAAACTGTAAATAAATGCGGAAAATAAATGCGGAAAATAAAATTACAAGGCTTTAAAAATCG
>CATIWQ010048722.1:0-17344 GCA_949673415.1 Euphorbia schlechtendalii | reverse complement strand
TCCACGCTGAGTACTCCCAACAGCTTCCTGAGCTATACCAATCCAGAATCCCACATCTTCTGAATTTGAGGCTCCAACTGAAGTACTTCCAGATAGCTTTCTGGTTCAACGAGCTATACCAACTCAGAAGTCCCTTCTTCTGAATCTGAGGCTCTCAGCTTCTTTATCTTCCTGAGCGTAAGTTCTCACAAGATCTCTAAGCTTTCCTGCACACCTTTGATAGCTATACCAATTCAGAATCCTCTTCTAAATCTGAGGCTTCGGGCCTAAGTACTCTGACCAGCTTCACGAGCTATACCAACACAGAATCCCCTATTTTCTGTATCTGAGGCTCCACGCTGAGTACTTCCAACAGCCTATGTGTCTACGAGCTATACCAATACAGAATCCCCTGTCTTCTGTATCTGAGGCTCTAAGCTTCTCTATCTTCCTGAGCAACTTCCTCTAAAGATCTCTAAGCTCTCCACCCACTAACTTAACCACGGTTAGTGAGTTTACAATGGTGTTTACAGTGGATAAACTGAGCTACTGATTCTTTGTTTCAGTTAGATTTTTTTACAAACAGATAGAAATAGAGTGTTTGCTATATGTATTTACAGAGAAAGTATTTGTGAAAATGAAAAACTTGATTTCACTTGTTGTTCTCTGTTGCTTGCTTATCCTTCAAATCTGGGAAACATCCTTTTATAGAAGGAGAGAATATTTCCGTTGAACTTGGACTTACATTGAAATTCTTCCCGTTGAATTTCAGTCTTCATTGAAAAATCTTCCCGTTGAGACCGTTGTGGATAAGCCTTCATTTGAAAATAAATAAGTCCAAATAATATGCATTATTTTAATTGTAGGACCCATACCGTGATTTCAGGATATGTTTGTCGGTCAATATTTAAATCCCACTATCTGTCTGACTTTTATGTCATCTAGGTGGAATTTTGTCTTATTTTAGTATTATTGTGGAACGCAGTGCATCGTGTCTTGTAATGCCAGATCAGCTTCCATCATCTGGGTGGAAATCTCTGAGATTAACTTCAGATTAATTCCTGCTGATATTCTTCTGATACTTTGGTCGTTTGAATCACTTTTGCTATGGTGTTCCTCTGAAATAAACTGTTGTGCCTCTGAGCATGTATCGTTCCTCTGGCAATGTCCTCTGAGGTATAACTATTCCTTGTGCTACTGACTTAGCATGGTTCCTCTGAGTACTTACTGCTTGTGTCTTCTGAGGCATGCTATCTTCTGAGGCTTGATAACTTTTTAACTCAGTATGTATAGTACTTGGTTGCTTCAAGCTGAGTGATTGTTCGCTAAGTATATCGTACTCAGTTCTTCAAGTCTATCTGCTGAGTGAACTTTCGACTTAGTTCTACGTGACTGCTTGTCGAGTGTTTTTCCGACTCAGTACAAACAGTAACTTGTGCTGAGTATCGTACTAATTCAGTACACCCAATACATTGATGTTGCTTGATCAACGAACTTAGTAAGTACAGTACTTCACGCTTGTCTCCAATTGCTTTAGCGCTCTTTGTTGTACAATACTTCATGCTTGATTGCTGAGTAGACTTCCGTTACCGTTCTTGCTGTCAACTGAGTAATGCTCAGTTCTTCAACTCAGTTCTTCAACTCAGAACTAACAAAACTATATCTGAGTGATGCTCAGAATCCAACAGTTACAATTTTCTATTATATCATGATAACATAAACACAATAGAATAACATTATGCTTAACCTTCCAAGAACAACAACTGGCTGAATTGAAGAAATCAAAAGGAAAACAATAAAAGATGTTACCGGTTTGGATTCGAAATTGATTTCAAGAGAAAGATTAAAAACAAGCCTCACGATTTTTAATTAGCCTCAAGTTAACTCCTTAGCTGAAGGATAAAAATTAGTTACGCATAATTGAAGAAAACAAAGAAGAAATTGCTGCTAAAAATAAATTAAGTAGAAGATAGTCAATGATCTCTTTAATGCTGAAATTCTAAGCTTATTTATCCTAAAAATAACTATTAAAACAATCCTAATTAAACTCAAAAACTAAATAGGAAAATTGAATATTCCTAAGTAATTAAAAAGAAAAGATAAAATAGGAACATAGAATTAATGTAAATCTAATCTGAAAGTCATTGTCATCAACTTAGAAACATCAGTCTTTAGTTCCAATCTTGCTCCAAAATCTCGAAATTATCAGGTCTAGTTATCATTCCTTAGCCTGAAGTCTAGGGTAACTTCTTGAACAGTTTCAAAACACCTTACTTTTCCTCATTTGTACCCAAATCAGTCCCAACACGTCTTTATCTCCTAAATAAGCACAATTTCATCACAAATTAGTAGTATACCATTTAAACACCCAATCAAAATAATACTAAAATGTGTAGAATAAGCGTGTTATCAAATGTTGTAACTCCCTATGTGTTACAGATTTTTTTTCTTCTTTCCCAGTCTTCACTGACTACTAGAGAAAAGATATTCTCTTCAATTGCATCATGATGTTGATTATTTAAAGCATAACCTAAAGCTACCAAACCTTCTACAATATTCTTGTTTAATCGTAAGGACAACCCAATCCACGCTCTATATCAAAAAGCATACGACGCCTATCCAAATATTCTCATGGTTAGGGGAGAGCAAAATACCAAAAAAACCAAACCGAACAGGCGAACCGGACCGGACCGGACCGAACCGAACCGAACCGAACTAGTTTGGTTCGGTTCTTGGTCCATATATGTAAATAATTTGGTTTTCGGTTCGGTTCTTGGTTTTTGAAAAAAAAAACCTAATAAACCGAGAACCGAACCGAATTAAAATCATATATAAATTAATGTATTTTAGTTCAGATACAATGATTTGTCAATTTGTCTTTGGACTAATACTTTTAGTTTATGTGATTTATTAATTTATAGGATGATGCTTTCAAGTTTCATTGGATGGTTGCATTTGATTCTTATATTATATTTTGAAATTAACATTAGATAATATCTAGAGAGAAAACTTGGTAGTGGGTACTGATTCTTGAATGTGGTTTGATTTGTTGCATTTAACCATTTGTTTCGGTCTATAGAAATATAGATTGTTTATTGATTGAATTTATATTACTAGTTTAATTAGTTCATGTTTTAGAATTTTTTTTAGAATAGATTATTTTATCTTATAATTTGGTTTTTTACTAAACCGAACCGGACCGAACCGAAATATTTAGGTTCGGTCCGGACCGAACCGAATTCTATTCGGTTCGGTATTTGGTTCCTAAAATTTTAATTATTTGGTTCGGTTCGGTTCTTGGACCGAACCGACCAATGCTCACCCCTAGGTCCACCCCTGGAAGAAGGTTTGGTCGAGTTACAGCCTTGCAGAGGTTTGGAATATCAAGATGAAAAATTGGAAAAAACCTTTGCTGTTCACAATTTTCATTTTCTCTTTCCAACATTTTATCATGCGAATAATGAATGAAAAGACACGGAAGAAAGGGAACATCAGATTTTTTTCCATCATAATGATATCACTAAAAACCTGCAAGTGTTAGATTAACAAGCCCACAAGGGTGCTAAAAACATGAGCACGATTGGGAATGCAATAGATCATGTTGTGATTGTTATTAGTATGATTTAACATAAAGGAAGTCAAATGAAAGGTATGGTCTGTTTTGTGTGAATGCCATGTGATGCTTCAAACCCCATACCTTCAGCCTCAACGCACGCCTCTCTACTTTTCTTATATATATCATCTGCCAAGTGTCAGCCTTCAATCATGTTACAATACCACATGACTTATCTTCCTTGCTCTCTTACTTAGTTTATGACAAGATCGGCTCATATTCGCATTATGCGTGTCAATCTGTAAACCTGCAACATATATATATGTATATAGGTTTGTTCAAACACCAAAATCACATAAAGCACTCTAAACATTGGAAAAGCCACAATTTCCACACTAACATACATATTACTAGATCCAAGAGAATAATTTCTTAGCCCAGGCATACATACATGCAATGATCAGGGAGTTTACTAGATTCTAAATGTTGTTATTGAATCGGTGCTACTTCTGGTATGTTTGTTGTATGTGTGCTTAATTCTAATTATCCTTGGCAACAAAAGCAACACACATCAAAATGCTAATACTTAGCACAATTTTAAGCATGCAGCAAATAGTAGAGAGATGCTCACCCCACAAAAACATTTAAAAAATAAGAAATAATGAAATATTATAATCCAACCTGAGCGGTTCTACTAGGAAGGGGCACTTCCAAGCAATTTTGAAGCCCATCAGCTCTGCAAAATAAAAGAACGGTGAGGTGAGCACAAAAATATAGAAATTTGAAATCTGAAAATGATGAAAGTAGATTTCCACAAGAAAAAAGATACAACCTTTTTATGATGGTTCTTTGAAGATACTGCTCTTCCTTTATAAGTCCCTGGCCTCCATATTTCTTGTCGTCAGTATTTAGTATGATCTGCATCACCATCAGCATGAACAATAATTATTTGAATGAAGAAAGATGAGCCATAAGCTAAAGCCCCTTCAGAAATATCTAAGGTTAGTCCATTATGTTGCCAAAAGGGTATTACAGTAATTATAATGAAATATCATTGCAATCATAACGAAGTAATAAATTAGGACTCACTTGATACTCTCCTGCTTCTTCTACACCTACACCGTATCTTTCATACACATTGGTTGGATGGAAGTTGAAAACAAAGAGAAGAGGACCTCTTGTATATGATATTACCTGTATAAGAGCATATTATTTGGAGATATTATTACCATACAATGACCAAAACATTATCTTTATGATAATGAATTTAAATGAACTACTTACCATGGTAGAATCATTAACATGATGAATTCTTGGCAAACTTCTTGAAAGCACGTTATGCTCTTCGTCCAATTTCATCAGATCCTGTAATGTAGGAAAGCAATCAATCAGCAAAAAGACTTGTAATCGATATATTGATTCGATGATGTCAGCAATGATGGCTGTATAAATAAAATAATCACTTGGTGTTTCCTGTGAATTACAAAGCTGTTACAATTTTCTAGTTACTTCCAACAGGATAAAATCACCAACAATGAAAAATTAAACTGATACGCGAAATAAAAAAAAAAACCTTATCAAAAGAGAACATATTGCGATGCACATCTTCATTTTGCAGCAGATCCCAACGACGGTTAGCAAGGGAATATGAAAAGTTGTTGCTTGGCATTGGGAACTCCACCCTCTAATACAAGAAGAACATTAACTAACAATAAAATAAATAGCAATCTTAACTTAACTTTGGAAAGGACAAAAGCCGTGGAAAAGTGAAAGAACCTCACCTTTGGATGCCCAAATTCATTGCCCATAAAATTGAGGTAAGCATGACCGCCAATCGTAAAAGTTATCATTTTTATCATCTGTAAGATAAAAAAAATTCAAAAACTGACAGAATGATACCATCAAGATTCTAACATACTCCCACCTACGAATAATAAGGATATAATGGATAAAAATACAGTGTGATAATTAATGTGTAAGGGAGCATGTGCTCCAGGATTAAAGTAGAACTCCTTTCAGAAACATAAAAATGGATTAATATAGTTTTCAGCACCTTATTTACTCTCAAATGAACAAAACATAAGTGTTTGAGGCTTTGAGCATACTTTAAAAAGACAATGAATCTTACTTTGTGAAGTGCACAACCCTTGTGTAATGATTCCTTTGAGTTGGGAGAACTGTCCTTGAATTCACCAAATAATATTTCAGAAAAAGACTGCCCTCCAGAGATAGACTGACATAAAAAGTAACGGAACGAAGCTGTTTAGTAATAAGAAATCTCGAACAGCTCTTTAGAAATCTCAAAAGAAACACACGAGTATACTTGGTTATGATTTTCAGCATACAAAAGCATCTTATCAGCATAGTGTCTACTGCCTGTTAATGCGCTGACAATCTGCATTATTCAAGCAAACATAGAATTGTAGGATAATGAATATATACAGAATATTAGCATTTCAACAACAATATACATTCACAAAAGTATCGGTGACAATTAGATGGGAAACCTTGGTCATGCTCCATTCGTACTCTGGAACATCCTTGATAAAAGAGGACCACATCTCAGATGCAGAAATATTGACGTAGTAATCAAACCCTAATCCCCCTTGTGAGGTTGGATCACAAATTCCAGGATAAAAAGTGGACTGCACAACAGAACAAACAGAATAAAAAATAACGAGATGGAAATCTGGGTAAACATTTCTAAAAATACTGCAAGAAGCAATGCAACACCAATGCTGCACAGAATAACTATGTACAATTCCGTCAATACCACTCCACTAACTGCATACGTAAGAAGGTCATATGCGCGTGTTTGGAACATATATTAGCTATACTTATATTCAGTCCAATAATGCGAACTTCATGTACTGAGAAGCGCCTAAAGAATAAGTTCACTGGTGACAAAAACAGAAATTTTGGCTACAGAATAAAAACTATTATTCTAATTACATTCAGAGATCCTACAAAAGGTAAATAAAAACTACCATCTCATGGCATGTAGATTTTCAATTCACTCGAATTATGAGATAGAAGTTTATTTTTACAAGCGAAATAAAACATGACTCATAAATGAATCCTGTCACCTTATGAGGTTAGAAGTGAGAAACATAAGGTATCAACTTGGCAGATCAGATACCTATTTTTTATTGCTGGTGAATAGTACGGCAGACAACTATTTTAGTACTAAGAAAAAACCAATTCTCAAAGGTTCAGAATCATAAACAAATTTTACAACATAAAAATCGGTTACATCTTCAATTTCAAGGAAACAAGAACTTCATGATCTAGAGTTATGCAGAAACATATTTACTTACATCTTCAGCAATTGTTATTATATGAGGATGAAGAACATGCAAAAGCTCATTTGCCAATATGAGATACAATAATGCATCTCTGTCAACATTCTGATTACAATACCTGCAACCATATATTGAAAATCTTCAAATAAATTCTCTAAAATTCGCACTTGTACACAATGCATAGAAATTTAGAGAAGCAGCGCATAATTGAAAAGTCACATTATTTTCTTAATAGAAGTGCCAAAGTGCAGCAACAAATAAGTCAAAGAAGTTGGGCAGTACTAGATATACAGCAGTCGTTCTTTATAAAAGCTCAAAACTCTACAGAAAAAGGTAGTGATAGTTATTTAGTTAAACCAAGTGAAACTCTATTTCTATTGTTTTTCAGTATCTTAATAATTGTTTCCTTTCGTTTCAATTCAAAGCCAACACCCAAAAAAAAGTAATAATTAAGCTATTTGAAGGCAGCAGTGCATTAAAGGAGGTACTAAGTTATGCAACAGACAGGACCAAAAGAAGTAAGCTAAGATTTCAAAAGTAAAACGCACAATATGGTTGCAAATTACTTTTGAGTTGGTCATATCTCAGTCAACCAAAAGTTTTCACTCATCCCAATAATTAATGAGACATTCAAAGAAATGCAATATCATAAAGAAATAAGAACTGTGATGGGAGACGCCATACTCTTCCAAGTCGCCTGTAAATGAAGCAAAACCATTGTGTGTGTATATCATTGATGAGAGTGAATGAAATTGGAAACCGTCTATTTGATACTCCACAACCCACCTGCTCAAAGATCATCTACATAAGCAAAGCCAAGGAACCCAACAAACAGAACACAACGCCAGACAATATTATTCTCCAAAGATCAGCTAAAAAATATTCATACAGACAATAAACTCATAATTGGCTCAAAAACCACACAATTTTGTGACTTAGAGAATATACATATTCTAACACTTCAAAATGTTACCAATTAAGATTTGAGAGTAGAAATTGCAGTACTTCATGATCTCCATACTTGAACATTCTGGTACCCCAATATTTATGATGCCCACGTTTACCTAATCATCAATGGAAAGGAGGAAGAGTGTAAAATAATATTGTTACATTGAACAATATGTAAGAACAACACTGCACGATCTATTACGTTTTTAAGGCATTATAGAGTGATTTAAATAGAATTATTCCAACATAAATATATGGGAATGGTAATAGATATGATGCATAAGTCAGGGAGTTGTCCTGAAGATGCTACCTCACAAGCAACTCTCTTTTCCTCGTGAGATGCAATTCTCTAGAACATATGGTCATTGTTCACATATTATTGGGCATAACTGCATTTGGGCTTTTATTGCAATTCAACTAATGACTTCGACAAGCTCCAATAAAGATCATCATGTTCGCCCAAGTGCCATGTAACTACATGATGTTATTAAAGTGATACCTTTAAAACACACTAATAAAATCAGGAAAGAAAAATAATTCAGCCAGTATTATATATTTTACTACGTATCTGCAGACAAAGCAACTAAGAGGCAAGCAAATAGCAAGAAGCACAGCAAATTACTTTTGCTGATGCTTGGGTAAAATTACCAGTGTGAAAGTAGCAATCGTTAGATCCATCAAAATGTGCAAGTCCAACCATCTCATCTGCAGCTGAGTAAGAATGGACAATCTCTAGGAATACCAAAAGCCCTAATCCTGTAAAAAAAGAAGGCAAGTTCAGTATATAGGTTGAAATCATTGAACGAAAAGCAAATAGAAGCAAGATAAATTAAATATTTTCTCATGCCATAAAGAGACTAGGGCGAATTCATGCATGCATATTAACAGTTTAGAAAAATAGACTCTGGTGCATCTAGTCAGAGTTTCGATACGAGAATAAATAGCTAGTTTTGAAGCCAACTTGACTTATTTTTTCTGTCAACTACTTGAGTACATCGTTTAAAATCGATAAAAAAGGTGAATGCATACATTAAAACAACTCAATATAAGAAATGTTGCAATACATAATTGTAAGTTCAAATAGCCTTCACATAAGCAATAAAAACAGACGATAGATTTCTCCCTCGCATATAAGAAACGAAATAAATAGCTAACACATCAAATGAACGTAATAAAAAACGAATAACAACCATGTGCTTCGTCCACCAAGAGTTTGAAGTCATCAGGAGTGCCATATCTACTGCTGACTGCAAATAAGTTGGTGACCTAAATTACCACAAAGATGCGTAGTTACAATACGGGAACCTATTAAAGAAAATGCACCAAATGAAACTAGAACCATGTTCTGAATACGAAATTTTGTTTATTCAATGTCAACAATTCACTTACAGACTTACAATTTGTCTGTTAATTACATGAACTTAAATTTAATAGTATATTCAATGTCAAATGAGATAGTCGGGAGTATTTGTCTCACCCTGTAACCCACAGTAAAATAATCTTTGTGCTCAACCAAACCAATCAACTGAATTGCATTGTAACCTGCTCTTTTCACATGTGGAAGAACCTGTCATGGGAATTGCATAAGAAGATGGAATGAAGTGGTTACTCATAATAGTGTATGAAGAAACAAATACAGAGAGAAACCTTCTCTGTGAAATCACTGAAAGAAGATATTTTTGGTTCTGAGCCACTAATTCCAACATGGCACTCATAAATGCGCAAGGACTTGGGAACTTGCGGGTGAGAGTTTCTCCACTTGTAAGCATGCTCAGGGGGCGGTTCCCAGTGGATGGCAAAAGGTTGCTTCCCTTCCGTACCTGGCGATGGTTATCAAAATTCAAATCAACAAACAATCAATAGGAAAATCAAAGCATAATCGTATATGCAAGATTATCCCTAGGACCATTTCCTTGGAATGCAATTTCTGTGTAAAGGGGTCAATACAACAAATGGTGCTCTAGAAACTTTGAGCCTAGAAAGAGCACAAATGGATACAATCCTTGATTTACGCAACCTAATATAATTCAGGAAAGAGAGAGAATAACAGAAAATATGGCTGATGAATAACATATCTAAGGTAATTGACAATTAGACCAATATCAACCAGAGAGCATATTGATGCGCTAGATTCGCAAAGTCAAGTTATTCATCACACAGCAAGAATCGGATAACCTTAGTGCGAATGAAAGCCAAAAAATATGTTGAATGCCAGACCAACAAAATAAAGAAGACCAAACCAGAATTGAACATAAATGACATATTAGAAAAGCAATAAAACGAAAAAGAGAAGAGAGTTGACCTGGATCAACATAAGTAGCCCAAGCAGGCACACGTTCCAAAGGCCCATTAGGAGTATTAAAGTAGACCCTGTATTTACTTCCATGAGCAATAGCTGGACTATATTTTTTTGACCATGCTTGCTTTCCTTTACGCGTCTCAAACCAATAAGGTATTGGAGGCTTCTTCGCAAGAATTTTCTTATACCACACAGGGTCACTAATAACATTAAAAATGTCGTATTCTTTTCCCTGGTCAATCACATCGCATGGGGGTAAATTACTAGGTGGATCATCTTTGTGTTCTTCTTTCCATTTCTTATATCTCGTTTCCGCATCTTCTAGAGGTATTGCATCTAATTCTTCTTCTGTCTCAGGTCCATTAGGACCAAACCATTGCTCGTATAACTTCGCTGGCACTTGAAAACGGTTCTTAATATACTCGTCTTCTCCAGGTTCCCAGTACTCATCGTTTGATCTTTGAAATATTTCCTCAATACTCTCCCCATTGTCACCTTTATCATAGTCCTCCACATAATTATACTGTTGAAAATAAAGCTCATCAGGTTCTTCTCCTTCGTTTAGTTTATCTTCAAGAATTATAAACCAGTACCCATAATCGTCAAGGCCCAAGTGACCCTCTCTAGCACAATTTTCAGTAGTTGACCATCCATTGAAGTCTCCAATCAGAGCACAGTAGCGAGCGCCTACATTGATATATTCAATGTGACCTATTCAATGTGACCGAGCAGAGTAGACAAGGAAAAACGAAAAGAAATAATGATAGTGATTTCAAGGTATTGATGGCTGATAAGAAAGACTCTCCAGGAACTAGTAGATGAGTTGAATTAACAAAACAGTATTTTAGTGATGTCTGACATATGCATGGTAGATACTTCAACAATACCTAAATTTTGAATAGTTGCCTAATGCATTGTAAGATTATCAAAGAAAGAAAATTGTATAAAACCTGGTGCCCATTCCATGAAATCTACTCGATGCTCTGGATGACGATGAAGACCCATCAACTCAAATCTATACACAAAAACAATAATGAAATTCAACTCAGAATCACTTCAATCAACTTGGCATAAACTATAAATTGGAATCAATTCTGTTAAATCTGAAATTTTAAAGATTAGCATTTGAAATAGAGAAGAACTGTCAAAATTTGAAAATCTAAACACTAAAAAACATAATAGTGCCGGCTATAACAGAAAGAACCCGTAAGCAATGTCTTTGAGCATTAGATTCCGCTCGGAAAGTACTTCTTTGAGGTCTTTCATTGCTTTATGCCTGCGAAATTAAGGAAAAAACTATTCAAATGCCAATCAATGTTTTATCACTACCTCCGCCAAATTACAAAAGTATAACATCTACAAAAATCCTCTGACCAATCAACAAATTTTTGGTTAAAAAATCACTCCAACCAAATAGAAAACTCAAAATTCCACAGTTTCCATACCTCTCACGCAGAAACTGACCAAATTGTTTATGCGAAATGCCGATTCTGGTAAGAAATCCAACGGGGTCAACTCCTTTATCGCCCTCGTCTTCACTTTTCTTGGACTTTTTGGAGTGTTTATGTTGTTGTGGCTGCGAGGGCTGGTTGGTAGCTGTACATGTTATATTTAATCTGATTTTTCTTGGAAAATTAACGCTTAGAGGTTTGTTTTGTGAGCGAAAATGATTCGAATGGTTGTTTGGGTAAAGAGAAAGAGAAAAATCAGTTGAAAGAAGTGATGAATTCATCTCTAAACCCAAAGAGAGCAACAGAGTGTAGACTAGAGGGGTTTTAGATAAGACGTCGAGTCGCTTTGGGGGTTTTTGAGTCGACTCGGGGTATATGATTGTTCACTAACTCAATTTTTACCGACCAAAAAAAAATTTAAAAACTGCAACAAATCATTTGTTTTAACAAAATTTGGATTCTTCAATCAATCTAGTTAACAAGTTGAAACAAAACTTGGAGCTTGGTCTGAGTTCAAATTTTTTTTCTTAATCGTGTTTAATAATTTGTACTCAAGATTAAACTAGTTGAAAACTAAGCTAACAAATAATTTTCTATTGGGCCATTTCCAAATCCACATAGTAATTTATTATTTCAAACTCTATAACTTGGTACAATGTTTCCAAACTTTCATTTCAAATTTCTACTTCAAATAAAAAATATTATTACTTTTTTCTTTTGTACACAATCAAAACAAACATCAACCAATCAAAATAAAAGAAAAATTAAACAAAGATAAAAAATACAAAATATATAATATATAATATAATAATATTTGAAACTTTGCAACTCCAAATCTCCAAAAACATACTATTATTGGAATTTCTTCCTTACATTAGCATTACAATTCGAAATTGTAGCGATAAAATTTGAACCATAACAACACACACTCACACAACTGATTCATGGAAGTAAATTATAATTAATTATTGGACAAAAAAGCAAGTGGTCATCATCTCCAATCAAATTGAAGTGCTTACAACAGTGCAAAATGTAATAAAAATATCAAACAGCAATTAACAAGTGGTTAAAAGTGTGGAAATCAAGGGCGAGGTAGCGGAGGATGAGGCGACTGGTGGACGGGAAAAGTAGCAGAGGCCGAGGCCGAAGCAGAAATAGAGTCATGAAAAGTCTGATTAGATTTCTTAAAGTGAGTCCAAGTGAAAATCTCAAGAGCAGCAACAATGGCGGCAAAAGCAACAAGAATCGCAGTATAAGCCCACCTCCATTTCTTGTCCGGTTTCAAAATGTCAATCCCATTGAATATGTTTATCGATATCACCGCCAGCAAAGCATACCCCAGAAAATGGTGGTACATGTTCCAGTACTTGCGATACTCGTCCTTCTTATCGGGTTTCAATCTCAACGCCAGCATTTGTAAAGTGGCGAAGGTGAAGATGAAAATGGCGTAAAGGCGGTGCGTGTTGAAGGCGTAGAATTTCGAGGCGGAGCCAAGGATCAAGCCAACAACCCAGCCAGTGGCTCCGAGAATGTAGCCAGCGATTTGGAAAGCCACGTGCAGCTTAAACCACCATTTCCACCCTAATGGGTACTTGCAATATCTTGCTATTATTACTCCACTTGGCAACAATACTCCCCATCCTGCAATGTTCAACATCCCATGCACCTACACAATTCACATCCATTACTACAACTCCTTAAATCCAAATTTTTATGTTTAAGCTTCGATTTTGTACACATACCCAAGTATAGTCTAAGTTTGACCTGATGAATAATAATTTTATTTATTATATTTTTATATAGTATATTCAATAATTGTTTTGGTATTTAACTATTATTACATATTAAAGAATTTAAGTAAATGATGTAATCATGCAACTAATAGTGTGTGGCTCAATTTGTAAAACTTGGTAACCTAAATGTGAGAGGTTTTCGTGTTCAATTCTTACATTTAACAAATTAGTTTTGAGTTCACCTAAGCATGAGGTGAGGATATTCCTTCTGCGCAAATTTTTTAAAAAATTTAATGTAATTAAAAGTAAGATTTATACCTATTTATATAAAGTTTGACGTTTTATTTATATTCATCTACACAAAATTTTTAAAAAATTATTATAGGCGGTGGATTGGGTTTTGGAATGACCTCCTGAGTCCAACCCGAGCTCAAAGTTCTAAACTGTAGACCGGACCGGGCTTGGGTTTCTAGTTTTAGTAAAAAAACCCGACGAAGCTAGCCCGTCTTGTCTCTTAACCATTATTTTACAAATGAAGACTGATATTTATACGGACGATATAATGTGCTTACAGTTCGTAAATGCCGCCTGTGTTGCCCGACATGCTTAACCGGTTTCCCTGTTCTCAAATCCATAGTCTCACTACTATCAACATTTTGCAATATAGTTGGATGTCCAACTGGTGTTACTCCATCATTGCCAAGATAGCCAACTTGCCACACATGATTTAGCTTGGATACATTATACCCGGGCGGCAACACCAATCTCCCTTGTAGTATATGATAATCCAACCCGAACTCATACCACATCGTCAAGTTACTGAACGACACCTCGTCGTTTACCTCTTCAAATCGTTGAGGCGACAATTTGCATCCCATCTTGGTATCACTTGTAATGTTGTAAGTATTAGCACCATATGTTCCATTTGGATGTCTAATGCCTATGATCGCCCGCGTCCCTACCATTTGTGCCCGCTTTGCCGGATTTACCCCCCAGGCTAGCCAATGAAGCCTGTCGTAGAGCCTTGTCCCGAAAATTATACTCATTTCTCTTTCATTGTTGTCATTGATTCTCCATGCGAATTCTGCCCCGAGTGTTGTTAGCCTCTTGCAGGAAGTGCCGGAGAAATTGTGGTTTCGGGCTACAAGGGAGAATGACTCGGAACATGAAGTGTAATGGGCAGTTGTGGTAGTTGATGAGATGGCTAAGATTAAGGTTGAAAATATGATAAGAGAAGACATGTTTGCTGTTTGAATAAATTACTATGGTTGGAGTTCTGTTGGGGAATTCAATGTGAAGAATTTATTTCAAGTTTGCAGCTTTTTTTGTGTGTTGGGGAACATAAGGTAAACAACTTTAACAATGTATGACTTTATTCCATTATGATTTTTTTTAAAAGGAGTTCTTCACAACAAGTAATGTATATTATCTCAAGGCATGCACTTCTTGATCTGTTTCCTTTACTTTAGTATGTGACAATTTATTCTTAATTTTCACATTACTTATATTTTTACATTTAAACAAGAATATATACATACATACATATATATATATATATATATATATATATATATATTAACTTTGCATGTTAGTTAATTGTAAGAAAATTATTTTAAGTTACAAACTATTGTATTTTTCATAATCAAATTTAAGATCTATTTGATTTAGCTGTTATTGTTTATTGTTGCGATTATTGATATATTTCATTAATTTTGTTAACTTTTTTTATTTTAAAATAGTTAAAAGTAATATAAAAAATATATAACCAAACACATAGTTGTTACTTGATGCTGTAAAGGCAAAATGTGGTTACTTAAAAATTCACAAACGCCAAATATATGCACTATAAATAAAAAAGCAGAGCATATAAAATATTGGGTAAAGTAAGTGGTGTATCATGAAGTTGAGTTCTTCTATTGTATTGTGCTTTGCTCGTCTAACAAAAAATCCTTTCACCAATGCTTTTATTTCCAAAAAAGTAAAGGGGAAAATGATTCTAAGTCTTATCTGTTTGTGTGTTTTTTGAACCACTGTGCAAAAATTTTAATTAATTTTAGGTGATGAATAATTTTAAAATATTGATTTTAAACTCACTTTTTTCTTGTGTCTCATTTTTATTGTCAGGCCGAATGCATTATCATCCCCCTAAGTTGGTAATAAAAGGTAAAATTCATCCTGAACTTTCAAAAATTTCAATCAATTCTTTGAACTTGGTAAAAATGCATTAGTTTGCCCCTCGATCCCATTTGTTAACTTTTAATTGTGTCTCACTTTTATTGTCATATGATTAATTAAACCAAATACATCAACAACCCCCTTAACCCGGTAGCAAAAGTAAAAAATCATCCTAAACTTTTAAAAGTTTCAATCAATCCCCTCAACTTAGCAAAAATGGATTAGTTTGCCCATCAGTCTCACATGTCAACTTTTAATTCGAGAGAAAAATTAAAAAATGACAAGTTTGAAAAATCAAACCAACCTGATTTTGACATGTGACGTCGAAAGGGTTAAGTGGTTGAGAGGAGTATCTAATATTTTTAAAAGTTAAAAATGGCATCGATTAAGTTAGGGGGGTAACGACTCATTTGAATTTTTATTACAACAAAATTGTGCTGGAAGAATCACACCATGCAGTTTTGGTAGAGTATGGTTTTTATATGCTGAGGAAGGACTTGATGCAAATGGCTGGTGGGCTAAGTTGAGGTGGCCTGCATTACATTTGGACCCTGTGTACAACTCGTCCAAATATCTATTATACAAAATTTCAAAAACATAAAAATATTAAGCTTGTTTTAAAATGACTATTCTATAGAAATAGAAAAAAAATGAAAAAAAAAATCGAAACCTCTTTAGGAAATACTTTCGTTGAAATGAAAGAATTTGTAAAAAATCTCTCATGAACGAACTAATGACTAGTTATTTCATTAACATATTTATTATCAAAGCTGAGGTTGGGAAATCCGGGAAAAAAATTAAAAAATAAATGAAATTGTATTTTATGAAGGAAAGACTTTACATTGCTAACTATTTCATGAACTAAATATTTCATTATGGATTTGAATCTTATCTTCATTGCTGGACTTTGTACTATGAAATAAATTTGAAGAATAATTTTTTTCCTTCAGGTTCTCAAAGTCTATTCGTCTAAACAACTAACCATAGCCCGATAAAAGTCGGTTACTAAGTCTAAGCCAAAATCAGCCCATGGCAAATAGCAAAACACTTGATAAGGTTAGTTTGCCATGTAATTCTCACTGTGGATTAGTTTGTTTGTAGCTTTTCAAGCTGTTTTTCTGAAAAATTTCGTTTTCAAGCTTATCCTATGAGTAGTATAGTTGGTTTTGGAAAAAAAAAACAAACCAGTTCCTAATTAAATAGTATGAAAGATCAAAATGTGTTATTCAAAACCAAAATATGTAATTCTACGAAAAGTTTGTAAATTTAACATACTGGAACAATAGTTTGAAAAATAATACGAAACATGTCTAGCATAGCCAAACAGCTCCAAGGTAAATTAGTATCTCTACTCTCCATTCTATACACTTCACTCAAGGAAAAAAACCTCTTGAGGCATGAAAGAATCGGCTAACAGTCTGACCTTATTCTATGTTGCAAATCTACCATGTTTTGATCCCGCAACATCATTTTTTATTGGCTTAATGCATCTACACCCCTCTGAATTTGTCTAGGAAGGGCTGTTGCCACCCTGAACTTTGAAATGTGATAGATAGCCCCCTGTACTTGTTTAAAACGCGTCACTTTACCCCTTTTTGCTAACCTGACTTGCTACGTCAATGACTATCAAAATACATGCGTGTAAAGTATGTTGGTGGAATAGAAAATGAATACAAAAAATTCATAACATTTGTATTCTTACAATTTAAAATTCTTAATATATGTTCTTCATCTTCTTCAAAACTTCATCTCTATTCTAAATCTTTCTTGAATTAATCATAATATTGTATCGATTCTTGATCCGTAGGGGGTAAAGTGACACGTTTTAGACAAGTACGGGTGGTTATCTGTCACATTTGAAAGTTCAGTGTGGCAACAATACTTTTTAAACAATACTTTTTAAA
>CATIWQ010048708.1:0-13824 GCA_949673415.1 Euphorbia schlechtendalii | reverse complement strand
GCTTCAAGTTTCTAATCGATAAACCACCTAGGTGTTTTGGCAAATTAATCGTCTCCCAACTCACTTTACAAATACCACGATTAGATGCATCCCCTCTCCATAGAAAATTCCTCATTAAAGAGACCAATTTATTTTCCACCGTGATTGGAATTTTGAATAAAGAAAGCATGTAAATTGGGATCACTCTTTAATAGGGATAAACGACTAATAACTGAGTTTTTGCATGAGGTAACACACTCTTCAAAGATAGATACGAAGATTCGAATAGCCTTATACCGGCTGCCAACATCATATATTCTACTTCGTTTCATGTTGAAGTCCTTCTACCCCAGTTGAGATTGTGGATCCCTCGAGATAATTGCAGCAAACGTACATTAGGAATATTAGAGGGATTGAGATCAATAACCTGACTCTTTTCTGACATGTCCAATGAAGAATCGCCAAGGATGAGGTGGTATCAAAGAGAGGTTGCAGGATGTGCCAAGGGAATGAGGCCGATGATGGAGGGAAAGAGGGTAAAAACCCTAACCCGTGCATTTCCTGAAAAGCCACACATCCATGTCTTTCGACAAAAAAAACATCTCATTGATTAAGTAAAAATTGGAGCTGGATTACTCCTTTCAACATCACTATAAGCCATTCATCAACATCATTTAGAGGTAATATGTTTCACTTTTTTGTTTGCTTTCTAGCATATAGGTTTCATTCTCATTCTCAAGTTGTTTATATTGTATTGACGTTCTTGTAGTTCTGACTATACTTCATTACTTATTAGAAATGTGTTTGTATGCATTGATTTTCAAGATAAATAGTCGAGGATAGAAAGATGGAATGCCAGGGATGAGCTTAGGTAAAGATTTTGAAGCATCTATCTTTTGCTGATTGGTAGATAAAACTCTTGTTTCTCATACCTATAAACTTATTACTTTAATTATCTTATTGAATTTCGTTGGTTTTATTTTGAATTTCACTTTTATTGTTTGTGCTTCTTAGGTGGTTGACATTGTCGAAGCATGCTAAGGAACATTAGGATGTTAATATCCTTCAAATAGTATACCATTTATGCATATGAAGATATGCTTCTATACTACTATAAATTTCAAACAGTTTTGAAAAATCGCATAATTACACTTATATGAAATAGAATTCATAATGAACCATGACATGTTCAATTTTATTATCTCTTCTTCTATTCACTGTTATGTTTTAGAATTTTGTTGAATAATATAATAAATTTGAGTTACCTTCAATCCAAATTATCTAGTAAATCGTTACTACAATTATTTAATTGGAACAATTTAACATTGTAGCCATAGAAGGGTGGTGACAACAAAAAATTGTCATTTATATACATGTGTGACAATATAAATATAGTCATCAATTGCATATTATGTGAAGATAAACAATAGTAACAAATAATTTTTTGTGACAGTTAATTAAAGTTGATTTTAGTTCAAATGCTACATAATACATGACAATTTGCTTTATTTGTAACAAATATTTTTATTTTTTGTTACAACAGAAGTTGTAATAAATGAATTAATGTGACAAGAACTTTATTGTAATAAAAAATGAAAATTTTTGTAACAATATTTTATTGTTGCATACGCTAAAAACTTTTTATGATGGAATTTTACGTAACAACTTCGTGACATATCAAGTTACGTGTATCACGCTTGTGCATTACTCTTTCTCATCAAGTCGGACTCGTTTTGGGTCTATTTCACCTTAATGTGGGCTACGACAAGGGGACCCCTCATCTCCTCACTTATTTATTTTATGTGCTCAATGTTTATGTTAGTATATAAAAATATAGTACTTTAGGGATGTAATTGTAATTGTATGGAATCTTAATTCTATAAATACACAAGTAGACAACTCCAAATATTATTGGAGACCTCTCAACACTATCTTGGTATTCTGAGCAATCTGCTAACGCCAAAAAAATTTTTTCCCAGCAGCCGTTGTCCCCTTATTCTGTCCAAATGGCCACCATCGAAACTAAGTCTAATGCCATCTCCACCATGATTTCATCAACAATGACTAAAATAGCCACCCTTCCGTCCTTCTCTCATCAACTGCCCATCAAGCTTGACTCAAGCAACTTCGTTTTGTGGAAACCTTGCTCACCCCGATGTTCGCATGTTGTGGTATGATAAACCACATCAACGGATCAACCATTGTTTCTACCAAACAACTGGAGAACGATGCACCAAATCCAGGATATGAAACTTGGTACTGTCATGATCAACATGTTCCATCATGGATGCTAAACACGATTTCTCTTTCTCTGCTTCCCCAAATAATAGGCATCAAATCAGCAAGACAGGCTTGGCGCAAACTTGAGCAGGCTCATGCATCTGGATCTAAGGCACAATCAAGGGAATTGAAGTAGCAGCTACCCTCATTAGCAAATTCTAACTACGAACCAGTGGCTGACTATATGCAACGAGGGAAACTAATTGTAGACAGCTTACCATCGCTGCAATCTCTAGTGTTCGAGGAGGATCTCGTCGACATGTTACTTGACGGTCTTCGTGGTTCATTAAGAGATGTTTGCTAGGTGTTCAAATGACAGAAGAACGTAATTAAAAAGGGAGAGAGCAATTACAGAAGACTTAAACACTCTAACGGCTCACTTTGCAAGGAAATCTACACATGGTGGATTCCTGGGGAGGGGTCGTGGCCGAGGGCAGCCGCAGGAGTATTCATCCACGTGTGGACAACTTCCTTTTTTCATCCCATGGACAACAACAATTATCTGGTTCAAGGTATTCAAAGCAGAATTTGGTTTCAGCCCCCATTGATGTAGGTGCGGTTAGGTGTTATAATTGCCAAGGCTTTGGCCATATCTCACGCCAGTGTCCCTCTTCCCAAACTCAAAACCCAAGAACCTCATACCCACCAACATCCAATCACACAACAGCCCACCCAACCGACACCAACTGGATCGTGGATAGTGGAGCAACTCACCACTTAACTTCGGACTTGGGACAACTACACTTGCAATCAGAATATTTCATACCAAAAGCGGTCCATCTAGGTAATGGCTCCACTTTATCTATTAAAAATATTGGTTTAAAGTTCATTCCTATTGCACAAGATTCATTACATTTATCGATAATGATTTACACGTACCCAAATCGAACACAATTCTGATTTTTGTTAGTGCTCTAACTAATTGTAATGATGCATCTATTGAATTCTTTGACATATTTTTTGGGTGAAGGACCTCACTTCCAAATGGGTGATTTTTTGCGGCTAGAATAGGAATGGAATTTATGCTCTGCCATCCAGTGTTCGTGCTCCCATCCATTTTAATCTCACTTCATTATCCACCTAGCATGATCGACTTTGTCATCCAGCTCTTCAAGTTGTTAGTCGTCTTTTTGGTCAGAAACAAATTAGTTTTACTTCTAATAAAAATAGTTTGCCAACCGTTTGTTCTAGCTGTGTTGTTAGTAAGAGTCACAAATGGCATTTAAATTATCTAAGTCTTTAATTATGGGTCCTCTTGACTTAATTTGTTCGAATTTATGGGGACCTTCCCCAGTTAATTTAAATGATGGTTATTCATATTATCTTTGGTTATATGATTCATACAATAAGTACAGCTGGATATATTTTTTGATATATAAGTCTGAGGTCTTAAGTATGTTTATTAAATTTCAGTCTGTAGTTGAAATTTTTTTTCGAACATCCGATCAAAACTTTCCGATCGGATGGAGGAGGTGAGTTTATTGCTATGAAGAAGTATCTAATTGATAACGGTATTCAACATCGCATATCATGTGTGCAAACTTTAGAACAAAATGAAGCGGCGGAAAGGAAACATAGACAAGTGGTAGAAACTGGTCTCTCTTTATGACATCATAGAAATTTGCCAATGAATCTTGTCTTATGTCTTTGAAACATTGGTCAATCTTATCAATGAAATGCTTTTGACGCATGAAACCTACCCCTATACAAAATTGTTCAAACGTGATATAGATTTTTTTTTGAAAACCCCCGAAGGAACGTTGTTTCCCTCCCAAGGGAAAAAGATTTGAGGCAGGTGAAAATTTCGGGGTATATGTCCCAACTAGGTTGATGCATACGCTTGCCTACAAAACACCTACCCCTCTTTTTCAATATATAAATAAATTACAAATACATGATCTCGAGCAAAGATCAAGTTCGGTTACAAATTGTTTGTCTCACGTCATGCCATTTTTTATGAGCAGGTGTCCCAGAAAGTTTCTTTTTGGGTTTTAGAGAAAAAATTAGGGAAAAGCCACCACTTCTTTTTTCCTTGAATTTTTTCCAAAAATTCTTTTGGTTTCTAGGTTCTAATGGGTTAGAGACTAAAATTTAGACCTTGGGTTTCCTTTCTCTTTTCTCCTTCAAAAATCAACTTTCTACCTTATTTTCTTCTAAAAATCAACTATAATAAACAAAAAAGGGCTTAGAGGATCTTTCTTTTGACGTTACTGGCTCCCAAAGGATTCATGTAGGAGGAGTAATATTTTGAGCTTTTAGAGACTCTTGGCATGTTTTTGTGTAAATCTTCATTTTTTTGTAGTTTAGGGTTTATATTTGAAGCTCAAACCGGTACCCGTCTAGCTGGACCAGTATCGGCCTGACTAGCAGGACAATACTGATCACGGGATGGTATCGGCCTACTTGTTGGGTCGGTTATGGCCCGACTAGAGTGATCCAAGTCTGATAGTTCCAAGATAACCCCTTTCCCCTTCCAATTAGAGGAAGGGATGCTCTTGTTGACCAGACCGGTACTACCTTGGTTGGGTTGGTACTAGCCTCATCATAAGGCCAATTCCTTACAACCTAGGGAAATAAATCCAATTCAGTATAAACTCCCCTGTGACCTAGTTCCTTTTCTTTTTGCATCGTTTTAGGCTACCCCAAGATGAGAAACATATTTTTCCCAATAACCAACCTAACTTATGTCATGTCCCATTAATAACAATAAAGTTCGCTAATAATCAAGTCTAAAACAAGTGTTTGCTCAATAAAAGCACGTGGGAAACTTCAATTTCCTGTTTTAAATCGCAAACTACAATCACCCTAATCTAACTTATGTAAACTAGCTGAGTCAAAGCCAATATCGTACGCATATGCTGCAACCAAACAACTACAGATCCCTAACTTTTCAATGCAAACCTCAATCTCAGAGAAGGGTGGATATAAGACAGTCCAGATTTCGCAAGATATTTATGATCAAAGAGTGCGACAGTGCTCTTTCTCACTTATCGGCAGGCTGATTCTACCAAAGGGAAGCGAGCAAAGAAAGTTAGATGATTTGAAGATGCAACTTTCTAGGATTTGGGATCTTAGAGGAAACTGGAAATTAATCCCGATTGGTTGGGGTTATTATCATATGATGCTTGGTTCTCTAGAATGTAAGAATCTGGTTTGGAGAAAGGGAAGCATTAATCTTAAACCTAAAATTTTCAGATTACAACCCTGGATAACAGATTTTGATCCTTATGTGGCCAATATCACAAATGCGCAGGTTTGGGTTCGTTTGCAAGGACTTCCATGGGAGTATTGGGATCTTCGAACGTTAGCCGAGATAACTAGTTGCTTTGGAGTTCTTCTTCGAGTTAATAAAGTAGCATCAGAAGGAACCTTTGGGCACTATGCAAGGGTCTTAGTTGATGTTGAATTGTCAAACGCCATCACGAACAAGATTGGAGATGAAAGACAAGATAGCGAGATCTAGATTGACTTGGCATATGAAAATCTTCTTGCCTTTTGCAAGTTATGCAACTCGGTTGGCCATCACTCTTACGATTGCAGACGCAACATTAAGCCTTCGATGGAAAAGCCACATAGGGCTGACAAAGAAAAGAAAGTTGCTCAAAGGAGATTGGAGAAAGAGGACTCTCATCCACCTGTAAATCTTGAGTTGCTTACTCAGAGTAAACCAAGATAAAAAAGCTTAGAAAAGAGAATGCAATCGAACATCCCTGTTCAAAAAGTCTTTAGGTCAATGAGGGATAGTCTTGACGTTGTGAGGCCACCACCGATGATGAATGTGGAGCATGAATCGGATTTTGAAAAATCAGACAGTGAGGATAATAGTCATACGGATGACATGGAAGAGCAGATAATCGGTGATGAAACCTTTGTAGTGGCTGAAACAAACAACTTGGAAACTGATCCTAACAGACATGAACTAGAACAAGTTGTTGATCTAAATGGCATTAACCTTGTAGTAGACATGAGGGAGGCTGAGCAAGTCGATGAATCAACGCCTTTGCGGGAGTCTTGGGTTGATATGTCTGAAAGGGATGAGGCTAATGATTAGCAAATTGCAATGTCGCGTAGAAGGAATAAGAAAGTAATCACAGGATCTTCGTTATGAACTATGCGATAGCCTTCTGGAAGGTACACTCAATGAACTTTCTTTTTTGGAATTGTAGGGGTATTGGCAACATAGATACCCAACTTTATTTTAAGAATTTGATTATTGATCATAAACGATTGACAGTATATCTTGCTGAATCGATGGTTAAGTTTAGTAGAATTTCTCCTTCTTTCTGGCAACGTTTGGGTTTTATTTTGATTAGTTCAAATGACAAGCTGGTCCCTACAATGTGGGTCATTAAATCCATTAGATGCAACCAGCAGACTGATGTTACTCTCACCACGGACCAGCTGGTTGATGTCTGTCTACGCAAGAATGCATCGGTAATGAATTTTGGTTTTGTCTATGGTAGTACGAATTCAAATCAACGTCGTGATTTATTTAACTCAATTCGGCTGGGGGCTGCCTCTATGGAAACAAACCGAGTTTCTCTAGGGGATTTTAATACAAACTTGGGCAGTCATAAGAAGCTTGGGAACCCTCCAAATGCAAGTTCGTGTCACGATTTTAGGACTTGTATTAATGATGCGCAGCAGTTGGAAGTTGTGGCAACAGGTCCTTTTCTCACTTAGACCAATAATAGAACTAGGGGAGAGAGGGTTGAATCAAGGCTGGATAGGGCACTTATTAGCGCTAATTTTTCATATTTTTGTAACTCTTACAACTATATGGTTCTTGCTCGTCATTGTTCGGATCATCATCCTTTACTTTTTACAATTTCATTGGGGGAAGATAGGGTCTCACACTTTCATTTCCAATCCATGTAGATCACACACAACTCTCTTCAAAGTGCTATTGAAGATTATTTGTAGGGAAATTTTCCATCACTCCCGCTGATGCAGCTTCTCATGCTTAAATTAAAGATGCTTTGGCCTGTTCTTAGAAGTTGGAATAAGGAAGTCTTTGGGAACTTGGATGTAAATATTTGGAATAGTGAGAGAGCTCTACTCGATATTCAGAACATGATCTCAATGAACGGGTTGAATGATGTTTTAATCTTGGAAGAGATGGCACCCCACTCACAACTTGAACTCCATCTTCGATAAAAGGAAGTTTATTTTTCACCGGGCTGCTTCGGGAATTAAAGCTTTAATTATAAATGGTGTTTTGACTATGGAGGCTGAGCTGATTGCAGATCACATGGTGGATTATTACAGTTGCATTTTCACAACTGACCATTCTATTCAAGTTGATCTGCAACTGGTCAGATCAGTTATCCTATGTCGAGTAACACAAGAGGAAATGCAGCTTTAATTGCCAAGCCGAGTTTTAAATTAATTAGGAAAACGGTGTTTAACATGGATGCCACAAGTTCGCCGGGTCTGGATGGATTCACAGGAATAATTTTTCAGGAATATTGGAGCATCGTCGGGGCTAATGTTTACCGGGCTATTAATCAATTTTTCGATACGGGTTATATAATACCGGGACTGAACTCTAGTTTCATGATTCTTATTCCGATGAAGGAGGGTGCGGACAAGGCGTAGGATTTTAGACCGATTGCAATGTCTAACTTTATCTTTAAGATCATCGTGAAGATCATACCTTCCCATTTGAATGTCATTGTAGCAAGGATTATTTCGAGGAATCAATTTGGGTTCATCAAAGGCAGTAGCATTCATGAATGCATCGCTATGGCATCGGAAGGTATTAATCTTTTAAATCAAAGATGTTTCGGTGGCAATTTAGCATTGAAAATCAACATTCGAAAGGCCTTTGATACTTTGGATTGGAATTTCCTCTTTACGGTACTTGAATCGTTCGGTTTTAGTGGCATTTTTATTGATTGGATTCAGAGTATTCTATCCTCAGCTAGACTCTTTATTCTTACACGAATGGGTCAGTGTGGTTTCTTTAAGTGCACTAGGGGTGTGTGACAGGTGGACCCGCTCTCTCCACTACTCTTTTGCTTGGCAGAAGATTTCTTAAGCAGGCTGATATTGTCTTTGGTGGATTTGGGGAATATCAGCCACGTGAGATATACATTAGAGGTATTTTTTCCATCTCATATGTTATATGCAGATGATATCCTTGTTTTTTGCAAAGCAATAATGGCTAATATGAAAGTAATCAGAGATATATTCGATCTATATGGAACTAACTTAGGATAATGCATAAATTGGAGCAAGTCTTTTTGTCTTTTTCAGGGATTTAGTTCAGGTTGCTAGAGCTGAATCATTGGCGGAATTGGTGGGAGTTACAATAGGCAATATCCCTTTCTCGTACTTAGGGGTTCCACTTTTCCGTGGTACACCAAAGGTAACTTTTTTTAGGCTGATTTTTCACAAGATTTTGCAAAGATTTGCGGGTTGGATGGGCAGCTCTCTCTCTCTCTATGGCAGGCCGTCTAGTTCTTGTTAAATCAGTTATCAACAGCTCTTTGCTTCATTCTTTCATGGTTTACAAATGGCCTCAATCATTGCTTAAGGGCCTTGAACGAGCAGTGCGAAACTTTATTTAGACCGGAAATATCAAGAAAAGGAAATTAATCATTGTCCCCTAGAAATTCTGCCAAAGACCGATTGCAATGGGTGGAATTGGTTTGAAAAAATTTGAAGATATAAACACTTCGATGTTGGCTAAATTAGCGTGGGAGCTGATAACTTGTAGGAGTGGTTTCTTTCCTCTTTTGCAGAATCGTTTCTTGAAGAATGATCTTGCTAGCGATTGGATAAATAATTCCAGCATATGGAATTCAATGCGGTATGCGTATGGTCTGCTACAAGAAAATATGGGATGGTTTATCGGTGAGGTTTCTGATCTAAATTTTTGGAACTCAAAGTGGATAGCGCCACCCTTAGGGGAAATTCTAAATCTACCCAAGGCTGAATGTACCAAGAGGTCATCCTCGGTTCATCATTTTATAGAGAATGGCTCATGGTCTGACTTATCGATGGAGATTCCGGTACTGGTGCAGCAGCAAATTAAGGACGTCAACTCTCGGGAGACAAGTTGGACGTGGCTTTTTGGAAGCTGGCAAGCGATGGGATTTTTACTATCAAATCCTTTTATCAATGGTTGAAGCCGCAACACCATAGCTATCCTTTCTTGAAGAAAATTTGGCATTCAACCATTACCCTTCACGCTCTATTATTTGTTGTAAATTGGTTGGAGGACATATCCCCACTCATGACTCTCTCATTCGCAAGGGAATTAACATTATCTCTATGTGCTGCCTTTGCAAGGAAAATGTTGAGGATAAAAACCATCTCTTTGCCACTTATTCTTTTGCACGGATAATATGGACAGCTTTGCAATCGGTGTTTGGGAGAACTTTTAGCATTGATTCGGACATCATAGAGGTAATCACAGCAGCCTTTATACACAAATTCAGGCCCCAACTTCAAGTATTATGGAATTCGGCAGTAGTCAGTGTAATTTGGCGCATTTGGTTAGCTAGAAATAAATGCATCTTTGACGGAAAGCAGCCCAATATTCATCGCTCCCTTCAAAAGCTCTGGGAAATCCTTTGTAGAATAGATAGCATAGGCTTTGGCTCTATTTGGAACTCAGAGATAGAAAAGAGAACACTCAGCAATCTCGGTCTTACTCCTCGGTTTCACAAAGCGCTACGGGTGATCAGTGTGAGATGGTCTCGGTTGCTGGTGGGCTGGTTGAAGGTCAACACTAATGCTTCAACGGAGGGTGCTCCAGGCCCCTCAGGATGTGGGGGAGTCTTTCAGGATGCTAACGGTAAATTTTTTTTTGGCTTTTCTTTCTACCGATCAATGACTTTTGCGTTTGTTACGGAGATAGAGGCGTTATTTTTGCAACAAAAATGGTAGCAAATAAAGGATGGAACCATCTTTGGATTGAAAGTGATTCAACTTACATTGTTCAACTTCTTCGAACAAAGAGGACAAGAGTTCCTTGGCACATACAGGCTGCTTTGATGGACTATCTACCGATGATGAAAACGATGCATTTGTTGGTTACACATGTGTTTAGAGAAGGAAATATGATAGCGAATGCCCTAACTAATCGTGGTCGCATTTCCCAAATGAGCTCGGAATGGCTACAAGCCCCTCATTTCTCTCGAGGGATGCTTTATCATGATTTCAATGGCTTATGCAATTATCATTTTAGATAGATGTTTAGCTTAGTTCTTTAGTTATTTTTTCTTCCTCCTTTTTTCCTCTTGTAACGTACTTTTTTGCTTTTGTTTTTAATAAAGGTTTAGGGGGGTTGTTAGGAGTGGGGAAGGGCGGGTCCCCCTATGGTGTTAATTCCATTACCTACCTTCGGGTGTGGGCCGTAAGCGGTGTTAACACTGAGGGACTAATGTCACCCTCGCTTCTCTCTTCCTGTCCCTAATTTTATTCAATAAAAACTAGCCAAGTATTATTTTGTATATTAACTATGCCATATTGTTGTGTTATATCATTTGCTAACCTTTGTGGATGCAGCTAAATTTAGGTTATATGTATTATGAATTTTATTTTCCTTTGGATATTACAATTGTAAATCAAAATGTATTTGTAAATGAAATGTATTTAGGACCATTTTATCCCTGATTATGTATAACTATTTATCCCTCCCCCTTAAGGTTAGAAGATTTTTTACTTATTTTATTGATTTAATTTTTTTTATCGATCGCTTAATTAAGTAATTTATTTATTGTTATCCATGTGTGGATGTTATAAATTGCTAAATGTTAATAAAAAATGGCTAGAAATATCATCAAAATATCTTAAGGGTGGTGACGTGTATCTAATATTAACTGAAATAATGAAAAGTAGGTAACTCATTTGAACCCAAATCTCTGTACAATGGTGTAGTTTAGTTTTAACGGATTTAGGCTGTACCAAATTTCCCGAAAGATCTAATCCGAATAACAACTGCGTAACATAGGTTATAGGTTTAGGCCTCATGTCTTTGAAAACTTTATTTCCTCTCGTGCTTAAAACCCCCTCGCCCCCATCTCACGAGGCCGGCACCTTGTAGGTACAATGTTATCCACTCACACCAGTCTAATTGTTCGGGCTGGTACCGGACTTACTTGAAAGAGTGATGTTGTTTTTGTGATTTTTATAGTTCTTGGCTTTTTTCGATTATTTTCAAGGAGTTTTGATTGAAAAGTCCAAAAGATCTTCTTGTGGCATTTTTTAAATCCCAATGTGAACTCACTATGGTCTAGAGAGCAAGTGAAATTACTTCTCTTCATCGCTTTGTGAGAGGGGCCTAAATGGTGATGTCCTAACTATCATGATGCACTGGAGAGGTTGAAGTTTGAGGGTAGGAAGTGGTTTTGCACACCAGCGGGAAATAATAAATATGAGGTTCATTGTGGTAGACTATAGGTTGATGTGGATCTTGCTCAACATACTTATACTTGTAGATTGTGGCAACTAAGTAGGGTACCATGCAAACATGCTATTGCTACAATCTATTCTAAAATGGAGCAACCAAAAAAGTATGTTGATAAATTCTTCTCCAAATCCATTACCTTTTAGTCTACAACTCCACGTACAATCCAATGCCTTCTTAATACAAGTGGGAAAAAGGATTACAAAAGCTCAAGGGATGGTGGCTATGTCTTGTGTGGTAAGTGCAAATAGAAGGGGAACAATGCTAGAAGGTGTAGTGCCATTTTCCCCGGGGAGGCACCATGGAAAACTAGAAAGAGGAAACAAGACAGAAATTAATGACTCAAAATGTAATTTTATAGATGTGGTGTTATCCCTCATTGAAAATAAAGAACTACGTTGAGTGATATATAAGTGGAGTAAATTGGATCTTAACATAAGTCAATTGATTTTGTGTTAGATAAGTTCAACCCCACTTGTATGCTCACTCAAGCTATCAAGTTCAACACTCTCTAGGCCCATGGATTCTCTACACATTATTCATACAAATTTGTTTTATTTTTTATTTGCTTAGATAAATGTTTTTGTAGCTTTGTTTTGACTGCCATCTTTAAATTTTGGGCTACAGGAGAATCATCAAGAGATAGGACTAATGCATCTTCATCAAGGGTTAATGAGGTTGATTGTTCATTGTTGTTCTTCATAATCTGTTAATGTTAACGTTAATGCTCATTATATGTTCCATCACTCGAAATTTTTTTATCGTATAATTATTCAAATGGTGAGATTAATTCTGTTAGAGCAAGTGCCTCAGATGCAACCAAATTTAAAAAATGCAAGAAGTGCAACAAGGGATAATGAGGTTTTTTTTTTTTTTTTGAAAACCTCCGGAGGAACATTGACAAGGGATAATGAGGTTAGTTGTTTAATGTTCTTCATCATAATTTGGTAATGTTGATTGTTTATTGTTCATTATCTAATTTATAATCTGTTGATTATTTTTGTTACAGTAACGGCCTCAAATGGAACCAAGTGTAAGAAATGCAACAACAGGAAGGAGGATAGGCTTTTGACAAGGCATCAACTGAAGCTGTCATGCCAACGACACCTGCAACTAATGCTAGATCCACAAAAACAACAACCATTGCTACACCAGATGCACCAACAATGCAACTTCATTCATCTTGGCCCCCATGACTCCACAACTCAACTTAATTATGCTAATGAAACAATTTCAGCTACTTTATATAGAAAACGCCAGTCTTCTATCCTTTTTTTATTTGTGTAGAAAATTGCCAACCTTTGTTAATTAGCTAGAACATTACCATGTTATGTTTTGACTTATAACAATGATTTTTGTGTTTGGTTATGTATAGCTAAGTACTGTATGAAATTTTGTGAGCAAATGTGTTTGGTTATATAGCTATAAATGGTATTGTTAAGAACTGAAAAAAATGAGCAAAAGTTACAGGTTTTGAGAAATTTTTTAAGGTCAAGCTATAAAGGGGGAACTATATGTGATGTCACGTGATCCAAATTGCCAAGTACCTACAAGACAATCAACGTTAGAGGACTAGGTCGGGTCTGTCCGGTGTAACCACTCTGATGCTAAAGTTAGCTAATGGGGGAAATGAATAGAAGATAATTTAGTAGAAAGTCTGTATATATGTTTTCATACCTTGTTGCTTGAGTGATTCAGGCCTTATATATGAGACCATATGAACGTTGTCATCAATGTGAGAGTTATAATTGAGGCCTTAATGAGCCTGTTTGTAATGGCTCCAGTGGCTCTTTTCTGTATTTGAGTGTTTGTCACATGGCTCTATCTGTGAAAGCCACGTGTTCTTTGCTTTTTGGGTTGCGTTATGGGCCTATGGGCCTACAATATATGTACTTTCTTATCAAATGTTCCTCCCTCGATATTGTGCAACTCCTTTTAAGGGTCGGTCATCGCCATCTTGTTTAACGTTCTGCTACGAGGGTTCGTTTCTGGGAACAGTTGATAGGGTCGGTTAAGAAGACCGACGCTTGGTGTAAACCATGAAATGTAACGACCGAGGGATTATGTTTATCTTGTATCTTCAATGTTATTGTTGACCGAAGTTGTTGTTTTAGAAAGGCCAACCGTACATTATACTTTTGTGCGTC
>CATIWQ010048689.1:0-11488 GCA_949673415.1 Euphorbia schlechtendalii | reverse complement strand
AAAAGATGAAGAAATTTTATAAAAAGATGAAGAAATTTCAGATCCGAAAGTGTTTTTGGATCCGAGAAAAAGTTAGAAGAAAGTAATAAAAAACGTTTTTAATTTTTGTTCTGAAAGAGAGGATTTTTCTCTCTAAATTTTCCGTCTTTTGTACTGACAAAGACCCTACTATTTATAGATAAAAAAAGTCCCAAAAAATCCAAAATAAGGAGCCTCACACGCGAGGGGTCTCGCGTGCGAGACTCCCTCGCGAGGCCTCGCAGCGAGGGACCCTCGCGGGAATCCCCGCGAGGCTCCCTCGCGAGGGCAGGGAGGGACCCTCACGGGCAGTCCCCGCGAGGCTCCCTCGCGAGGGCCGCAAGGGACCCTCGCGGGAATCCCCGTGAGGCTGCCTCGCGAGGGCCGCGAGGGACCCTCGTGGGAATCCCCGCGAGGCTCCCTCGCGAGGGCCGTGAGGGACCCTCGCGAGCAGTCCCCGCGAGGGTCGCTAGGTAGCCTCGCGGGCAGTCCCCGCGGGGGTCCCTTAGGACCCTCGCGGAGAGTGCGGGTTGCCTCGTGCAGCTTTACGCGAAGCTGCCATTAGCTAGGCTGCCTCGCGCAGCCTCGCGCGGGCTGCCTTGTGCAGCCTCGCGCAAGGCTGCCTCCGTGCGGGATTTTTTTTAGTTAAATATTTTAAAACGTCTGAGGAGGATTCCCATATGGAGATCGTCGGATGGTCGAAAATCGTGTGATTCGAGGATAAATTTCCTGAAAAGCCTTCATCATTGAACGTGCGAGCTGGTACAAAATCCCGTGCTCACACCTGGTATAAGAAAAATGAGTCTAACCCCATGCAGGTTAAGATGAAGTAGCCTGCGGTTCAGTTGGTGCAGGCAGAAAATGTAGCTGTTGTTCGGATGTCTAATGAGGAATACCATGGCATTTCCCCCTACATGACCAATCTTGGGTTCCTATTCACCAAGTTAGGAGAGCTCCAATAGATGGAGAGCTTGAAGAAGTACATTCCCCCCATGCCCAAAGATAAAAACAAATTCTGCAATTACCATGTCATCGTGGGGCATAGAACGGAGAATTGCAATGAATTGTTGAAGGCTATTAAAAAATTGGTGGATGATAAAATCATTCACGAGCCTGCCCTTAAGCCTAGCACCAAGAAGAACCCTTTGCCAAAATTTGAGATAAAGGTGGGAATGATAAGCTTTGGGATGGAGGAAATGAAGGTGCAGAAATGCATGTCCAAAAACCTAGGGGAGTTTGTGATGGTGGTCAGAACAGAGATTGATTTGGACCATGTTTTGAGGATGCTAGAGGAGGAATCAGGTCACCATGGATTTGAAAGCGAGATTGAGGTATCTGAAGTTAACCTAGTTGGGATACCAATTTTTACTGGCAAAAAACCTACGTCGCTTTGCGTAGGGAGGGTTTTATTAGGAGAAGCAGCACCTAGTGGGAACCAACAGTATGTGATGGTGATTAGGTCAGGAATGGACCTAGATATAGTCATGGATATACTTGAGGTACAATCGATTAATCAGGAGGTTGTGCATCATGAAGAAGTTCCAAGTACTAGCTTCAATTTGGTTGGTATGTCTGTGTTTGATGGGAATGACGCACCGTCTTCCCACTTTTCCAAATTTTACACTTTGTGCTGGGCGTAGGGACTTTCGCTGGCAATGATGGCAACGCTATTTCCCTGTTCTCTAGAATGAGTGGCAAGCCAATGGTATGAAATGCAGTCAAAGCAAGTTAAGAGTACATGGAATAATATCACTATAGAGTTTCAGTCAGAATTTTCGTTCCTTTAGTAACCCAGGAAATGCATGCTAGATTTGTTTGCATGCAAACAAAGGGACGATGAGACATTTATGAGCTATCTAAGATGGTGGATGCTCATTTACGTAGTGATGTTAACAAGGCCGACTGAGCAAGCTGGTGTTCAATTGATGATAAAGGGAGCACGCAGTTGGTACCACCACCATCTGTCCAGATTGATAATCCTGTGGTTCGATGAACTATCTTATCATGCTCATCATCTGGATAGAGTATTTTCTTTGAGCTCGTAATGTTCTAGCAATGGGATCAGGAATACCCTCCAATTCAATCTTAGAGATGCTATCGAGGTCCAATCCAGAGGTGAATGCACTAAATCACGATGGGCAAGAGATGGAGGTGGATCCATTAATCGAGGTTTTCTCGTTACACAGAATAGAAATTAGAGAGGACGTCATGGAAGTAGACTCTGAGAAGACGTTAGAGCGGGTATCGATTGACCTGGATGCTTTTGTTTAGAAGTTCAGAAGGAAGTAGAAACCAGATGATGGGATATTGGTGGAGGGCGAGACTATTATGTATGGGAAGAGACCAATCAACCTAAATGCTTACTAGTTAAAGGGATCTCAGGTCAAGTCTGATGATGGGTATGAATAGTACCCATGGGTAACTCCCACTAAGATGAGAGTGATTGAAGAAGGGGTACTAAGGGTTACCTGAAGTGGAAGGGTCTTTCAAAGGGAATCTACTGTATAACTCAATAACTCAATAACTCTGCTCCCAAGGAAATCACTAGCGAGCAGCCTGAGTTGCCACTCCCTCTGAAAGTGGATGAAGATGACCTGGATGTGGACCCCCTGGTAAACCAACTTAAGGGGACTCAAGCTAAATACAATATTTAGCAGCTTCTTGAGATCTCTCAACGATATAGGATGGGGCTGGTAAAGAGGCTACTGGAGATGCTCGCACCCACAACATTAGTAGTAGAGATGTGTGCGATAATCGGGGATGGAATCACACCCCACAAGTTGGCGGTTATAACATTTGACCAATCAGAGTTACCACCAGAGCTCGGGATACATAATAGAGTACTTTTCATCAAGGTGCAAATTTTTTATCGAGCGATTCTATGTGTAATGGTTGATGATGGATCGGCTTTAAATATGTACCCACTAAAAGTCCTAACCCTCTTATGGCTAAAAGAAGAGATGTTGGAAAAGTCTGACACTATAATTTGGGCTTATGACGATTCAAAGAGGGGCGTAGTTGGAACTTTCGAGGTGGAAGTGACCGCAAGAGGGGTGACTTCCAAGGTCAAGTTTACGGTGCTAGACATTCTTTTAACCTATTCTCTACTGCTAGGTCAGCCGTGGATTCACGCCCTGGGTGCAGTCTCATCTACCCTGCACTAGAAAATCAAGCTCATTCATAATGGGTAACCAGTAACCAGTGAGGCGGATGACAAGTCTATCATGGCAGCCACCTTAGTTGAAGAGAGAGAAACACAAGGGCTCAGGGTGGCGGTGACCACTGAAGAGAGGAAGAAAGAGTGCTAAGCTCCAAAGGGGTACCATTATTTCCTTGATAGTTTGAAGGCCCTAATGAAAATGCAAGATTTCATCCCAGGTAGGGGACTGGGCAAGAACCATCATGGAATCATCAGGGCCATTGATCTTGTTCTAGTCTCCCCCGGACTGGGTTTGGGTTTCGCCCCAAATTGGAAGATGTACAAGTACAAGAGACTATTATTTTGTAACATGGTGAGCGTCTATGAAGCCGAGCGGAATAAAGTATATCTAGGGGAACCTGAACCATTAATTTCGAATGGAGAGAAGGCCAAGAGGTTTGAGATTTTCAATGATGTATTCAACATCACGGATGGCAAGTTGATCGAGTTACCAGAGGAACCCTGTCTATCTGAGGGGTTCTGACCTTGGAAGAGACTACAAATGAGAGTGACCGTTCAAGCATCCAATCTAAACCCGAGGAAAAGGAGGAGTTTGAAGATGCCATTGCTACATTTACAAAGGCCATCACCAAATTGATGAAGAATAAAAGGCGATTCCCGAGACCAGGCTATATCTGATACAGTCAAATTCCTAGCAGAGAAGCTAGTTCAGGCCACACTAGAGGAAAAGGTGGTTCCAGAAGCACCTACAGTAGCATGACAATCGAAAACTCTCTGTATGTGGAGCAAGAAAATAATGATATAATTTTGAACATTTATGATGTATTTAAAATGAACAATTAAGCCTATGAGGCTCACTCAATGAATACAACGATTTTGCATAATTGTTTGATGTTCTTCCAGATGGCACCATGCATTCATATGATCGTATATATAACACCTTTAACAATCATGACGCATCATTAAATGAAGTTAACTTGGGTACAAATGAATCTCAAAAAATGGTAATAATTTCCAATGATTTGACTCTTGATGAAAAAGGAGAGATAATGAATGTACTTAGACGGTACGTGGTAGCCTTCTCTTGGTCATACGATGACATGCCTAGGGTTGACAGATAGATTACGGAACATCATATCCCGACTGACCTTTGAATCAGACAAGTCAAGTAGAAGCTACGTCTCCTAAGGTTACAACCAGATCCTAATAGCCATAATAGACAAAGTTAAGATGGCTTTCATCATAAAATGGGGTGTATACTGTTACAAGGTGATGCTATTTGGGTTGAAGAACGCTAGGGAAACATACCAGTGGGTTATGACTATTTTACTTCGTGGCATTATCCACAATGCTTGTCAAATTCAACATCAGAGAAGAGCACTTGGCTGTGTTTGAGAGGTTTCTTACCTGAATCGAGAAGTACAATCTGCACTTGAACCCAAAGAAGTGTGTATTTGGAGTAACGTCCGGGAAGCTTCTAGGCCACATAGTCAACTAGAAAGAGATTAAAATGGACCCCAACAAAGCTGATCCATCATAGAAATGCCACACTAAAAATGAAAAAGGAAGTCCATTCATTCCTGGGATCCCTGAAGCATGTCAGCAGATTCATTGCCAGGCTCACCACAATCTGTGAACTGATATTTAAACTATTAAGAAAGGATCAACTTCGGAACGATAAATGCCATATTGCTTTTAATAAGATTAAGCAATACTTGATAAATCCATGGATCCTCTGCCCACTAATCCCAGAAAACTACTGATTCTGTACTTGGCAATCGAGGAATCATCTGTTAGGACAATGCTCGTCTAAGAACACGAAGATAAACGTGAGCATGTAGTTTACTATCTAAGCAATAAATTGATAGAATATGAATCCTAATGCACTTTGGTGGAGAAAATTTATACGACGATGGTTTAGCTAACAAGGAAGCTACACCATTACTTTCAATCCTACAAAATCCAAGCATTCGCGAAGATCGACCTGATGAAGTATCTGGGTCAGTCACCCACCCTAACCGGGAAACTCTCACAATGGTTACTTCTATTATAGAAATTCGACATCGAATATGTAACTAAAAAGGTAATCAAAGGATGGGTAGTCACACAATTTTTTACCAATCAACCATTAGAATCTGATTACGTCGAGGGCATAGACTTTCTAAATGAACAATTGGCACTCGTAGAAGAAATCTGAATAGAATGGAAAATGTTCTTCGAAGGCGCAATGAATAGAAGTGGGGCTGGTCTGGGTGTTGTCTTGATAACCCCGTAGAATGAGGTTATACCACTATCAAAATGCTTGGAGTTCCCAGTAACGAACTATGGCGCAAAATACGAAGCTTTCCTTTTTGGGTTAGAGGCACTCAGGAAAGTTCGAGCCAAAGAAGTTTCAGTAGTTGGGGACTCTGCCTTAGTTATCAGAAAAGTCACTAGAGATTGGAAAATGTCCTAGAAGTTCACGAAGTGTATGTTCAAACACGTGCCGAGGGATGAAAACCAAATAGCAGATGCACTTACTACACTGGCATCAATGTGGGAAGGTCCCCAGGTCCAGCCAATAAAGCCAATTATCCTTCAGACAGCCAAATATCCAATCTGTTGTTGGCTAGTAGAAACTGATGATGAACAAGCCACTGATAGTTGGTTCCTCGACATTGAGAAGCTTTTACGTACGAGAGAGTATCCAGAAGGAGTGATAGACTCAAAATGAACATGATTACGATGGTTGGCTTTACAATTCTGATTAGTTGATGGAGACCTATTCAAGCACACATCTTAAGGATTACTACTAAGATGTCTCACTGAAAAGGAGGCATTGTTGGTCATCTGACGAATGCATGCAGGAGAATGTGGACCCCACATGAATGGGTTAACACTTGCAAAGAAAATTCAATGGCAAGGTTATTTTTGGATAATGATGGTCTCATATTGTGTAGCTTAAGTGAGAAAGTGTCACAAATTCCAAATTTACGGGGACATTAGTCACCTACCCCATCTGAACTTTATAGCTTATCTACTACTTGCCCATTCTTAGTTTGAGGCATCGACATCATTGGCGAAATTCGACATAGTTCGACTAATGGACATCGATTTATTGTAGTAGCAATCGACTACTTTTCAAAATGGGTAGAGGCCGAGTCTTAAACCAATATCACCATTAAGAAGATTGCTAAATTCATAGAAACAATTATCTTCACTCGCTATGGCATCCTGCATCACATTTTATTAGATAATGGGGTTCAATTTCAAGGCGCTACAGTAGATTTGATAAAAAAGTATGGAATTGAGCACCACCGTTCATCACCTTACAGACCGCAAGCCAATGGGGTAGTAAAAGTAACCAACAAATAGATAAAGAAAATTTTAAGCAAAATGGTAGTCACCTACAGAGACTAAGCTGATAAACTACCAGTCACAGTCTAGGAATACAGAACCTATGTCAAAACTCCCACTTATCATATCCTTTTCTCGCTAGTGTACAGGATGGAGGCAATCCTACCAATTGAAACTAAAGTGAGATATCTTCGGGTAGCCTTGGAGGCCAAATTAAAGGAATTATATTGGGTAACGGCTAGATTCGAGCAGTTGAATATGATAGATGAACAACGTTTGAAGGAATTAGACCACCTACAGATGTATCAACAACGCATGGCTAGAGTATATAATAACCGGTTTAAGTTAAGGAACCAACCTCTGAAGGCAGGAGATTTGGTCCTAAAACAAATGAGACCATCAAATGTGGATGTCCAGGGGAAGTTTCCTCTAAACTGGGAAGGTCCTTACTTCGTGAAGAAGATCTTAAGCAAGGGAGCCGTCAAGATCATAGACATGGATGAGAACAAATTTGTCAACCCAATTAACCAAGATAAGCTCAAGCGCTACCACATTTAGGGCCAAAAGAAATAAATTAGAAAAAAGTAGTACACAAAAAAGTGAGCGAAAATGTGACAGTTAGTCTGTTAGCTGGCACTTGGCTAGCTGAGCAACAATTAAGACCTTTCTTTGTAAAAGAAATAATAAAAGTCCGCTGAGTTGAAAACTCGTAGAGGGCGACTCAAGAAAAAATCATGGCTCTATGAGAAATAGAGAGACCATGAGTTAGAAAACCTGTTTTAGGCTAATTGGTGGTAGGATTCAAATCATTAGAAAATTTGTACCCTCTTTAAAATCATTAATGAAATGTCATTATTGTTGCAAGATTTATTTTTATGTTGTATGGGTGTATGCATGCGGAATATCACAAGTAAACATAACAAGTTCTAATCAAAAGGCTTCGATGAGTCTCATAATGTCAAAAACAAATCAAACAGTCTAGAAAACGAAAGCCAAAGTCTATGATAAAGAAACATAGGTGATCTACGGGTGCCAATCATTCCACTAGGCGTGCTTCCTTGAAGTATGAGTGATGGGGTCCAAACCATCCTCGTCTCTCTCCTACTCACTTAACACCCTAAGATGCTAGTCCACATTCAGAAGACTTCTGATCTCGCCCAACCAATCATGATAAAAATCATTAATATTAGTGGTATCCGGGGCACATTCAAAGCAACGATTGTAGCCCACACCCATAATCCTTGTATAGCACCTAGTGTGTCAGGACTGAACTCGTGGAAGCGAGTCGAACACAGCAACCTAAGGACTCATTGCTGATGCCCGTACTGCCTATACAAGCGGGAAAGGGAATAGGAGGTGATGCCAAATAAACTCATCAACAGTACATTCGATTAGTTCATGTTGGTGGCCATGAAAGGAATCTCCAACCAAGGACTAAGCCAGCGAATCTCAAAAGTTAGATAAGGACGTAGAATCTCAACCCTAGCCTCCTCACTTAGTGTACGGTGGTCATTCCTGGTAAATCCTTTAGGATCATAATATGAGGGAAGATATCGTGCCTTGCCCAAATGAGGGTCGATAGTCAAGAGAAGCTTCTCCAATAGCCACACCTACAAGTATTTCATTCAAATAAGAGAATGGAATTCACGAAGAGAAAGGTCAAGCAGATATACCTCGAGTAGAGCAAAGTGGTCACCCACTAAGTCCGGGTTCACTGTAGCAGCATCCGTGTGAATCAAACTTTCTACTAGAGCTAAAGCTGCAAGAGAAAGACCCGTGGAAAGTGGATCAATAACAGACAGCAAATGGAATGGGGCTACTGGTCTAACACCATAAATAAACTCTTATAGGAAAAGTACGACCAACATAGAAGGTTAGGAAAGATGAGAGCTGGGTGTGGTCTCACACTAGCTGAGGACAGCGTCAACTCAGAACCTTCGACATCAGGAAAGGTAGATAAAAAGCGCTTGGTGGATTCTAAATTCTATAGCCCTCGTAACTTATCCTTGCCTCCAAATTAGAATGCGAAAAATGCAAAGGAAAGCCTCACTAGGAACAAAGGAGTCAGATTCTTCGGAAAAGGAAACCCTAACATAGCATGATACTCCTCGACCAAGGGGCAAATCTCAAGGTCAACAAAGTAGAAGACGTGAGTGGCCGGGTGATAAGTGTATAATTGCACTTATTATCGTGACATTTTCAATCATAAAATGATATGGTTTAGAGTCATTTTATACATCATATAAAAGATTTCACATGGTATGTAGTTGTTTTTTATGTAAATGCAGAAACTAGGTAAATCTTGGGAGTATCAAAATTGGAATTCTATGTAAAAAGAGTGAAAAAGGTGCAAAAAGATGCGTGGAACACAAGGATTTGGCTTAGGATCGAGGCTATCAAAGATCAGTAAAGTTGCAAGAAGAATTTTGAAGAAAAGCATTGTTCACAGTCGTGACACCCATTCGCGGTCGCGACTTGTTATTCTTCAAAACAAAAAGTTATCACCAATAGTCACAATCGTGACATGTAATTCGCGATCGTGACTTATGATGGTTATTTGTTATCTCTTATTAACTACCAACTACCATCAACTACCAACTGAAAAGACACCTTTTAGAAGTCAACCAATCATGAAAAGATGCCTTTCCATTGTGGATGAGGATGAATCTTTGCATCCAATCATACTGAAGTGATGCAACTCTTCGCCATTGGACACGACTCTTCGTTTGGATAGACTCAACCCTTCGTACTCTATAAATAGGGTTCAAAATCAACCATTTGCACAGAGGAGAGAGTAGATTGATAGTGTGTGATACATGTTATACATGTACGTATAGATAGAGAGTAGAAATTATATAGATTTTGCTACATTCAAAGTCTTAGCGAGAAAAATGTATAAGTGATTCAATTCCTATTTCGATCACTATATTTCTACACGAATTCGAGCATTTATTGTATGAGTGTAATTACAAAGCACTTATCAATAAAACTTTTCGTTCTTCAACATTCTTTTATTCGAAATTCACAAAGAATAGTATCCTAGTGGAGGTTCTGTACGAGCCGAGACCGAATTCAAAGTAGACACAGGAATTGCAGGAATTGACGACTCCCATTAAAGAGTGAATATGGTTTAATCAACTTTAGCTTTCACTTGCATACCTTACAACTTTACTATATTTTCTGCTTATACTTTCTATTTCAAAGTTTATGATATGTCTATGTCATAAAGAGTATTTCGTCTTACGTCATTTATATTAATCAAGTTATATACTTTTGAGTTGACTTTAAGAGTGATTTCAGGGTTAACAAGATTGTGTATAATCATTGGATCTGTGATTATAATGTTGTTTTTTGGAGCCAACATTTTTGGAGTGGTAACTTGCTAAATATGGCTATGTGAGAGCGACCCGTACTAAGCATAGTAAAATTGTTATCCAGGTTCTTATAAGTGTCATAATTCGTTTACCCTAGACTTAGAAAAGTCATCACATGTGTTTCTCTATGGTGATTTATTGATTATTAGGGCGTCTAGAACCTTATTATTTGAAGTTATTTAGTATACAAAATACTCTTGATGATTTTGCTTGTTTTTCTCTGTTAAACTTGTTCTTAGGGAATATTTATAAATTTTCATCTTCTCTAGTCTGTTCATACATTTATTTATTCATCTATCTATCATCTAAACCCTCCAATCAAAATTACCTATTTTCGTTTACCCTGTAACTCTAGTTGGTCTTTAAAACCGAATTCCTTCCCTATGGGATTGATACCTTTTAAAACTACATCAAAACTATATACTTGCAGTGGCCACCATTGTTCTATTTAGATAAGCAATATTGACACACCTGTTCATATTTTGAACTTTTATCTTATTGGTAGAAAAGTGGGGAACAAGGCTTTTGGCTTCATCACCGAATATAAGCCCTCTAAATTAGTAAAGTCAAAACCTTGCGACCAAGTTTTTGGCACCGTTTCCGGGGAAGGCAAGTGCGTTATAGAGATCAATTATTTAGAGATTACGGTACGTTTTTATTTTTATTTTGCTTTTATTTTATTTATATATTTGTTTGTTATTTTGTTTTGTTTTGTGTCCAAATGTTTACTAATATACATTGGGATAAGATTTGCGAATATTACGTGATTGATAACTTAATTGATACATGCGTAGATGAAATTTTTCATGTTACGTCTCATGAAGAGTCAACATCTGAATTCCTTGAAAATTTAGAATATTTCTCTGAAACCAAAAATTGGTTAGAGAAGATGATCCTACACCACCTTTTATAGATAAACCACCTTTAGTAGAATTGAAACAATTGCCTAGTCATTTGAAGTATGTATTTTTAGGAAGCAACAATACCCTACCCATTATCATTTCTAGTAAGTTATCTGGACTGCAAGAAGAAGCGTTACTGGAAACAATAAAGGGTAGAATGAGGAGTATTGGTTGGCAAATTTCCAATATTAGAGAGATCAACCCTAATATAGTAATGCATTCCATAAATTTGGAAAATGATAGTAAACCCAAAATAGAAAGGCAAAGAAGATTAAATCCTCACTTGAAGGAAGTTGTTAAGAAGGAGATTATTAAGTTGCTAGATGCAGGAATTATCTATTAAATTTCACATAGTGAATGGGTTAGTCCTATTCAATGTGTTTTGAAGAAGGGAGGTATTACTGTAGTTCAGAATGAAAAGGGTAACTTAGTTCCTACTAGGACAGCAACTGGATGGAGAGTTTGCATAGATTACAGAAAAATAAATGTAGCCAATAGGAAAGACCATTTCCCTTTACCATTTATAGATCAAATGTTAGAAAGGATATTAGATCATTCATTTTACTATTTTCTTGATGGATTCTCTAGATATTTTCAAATTCATATTAAGCTAGATGACCAAGACAAAACCACTTTTACATGTCCATTTGGTACATTTGCTTATAGAAGAATGCCTTTTGGGTTGTGCAATGCTCTGG
>CATIWQ010048686.1:0-53079 GCA_949673415.1 Euphorbia schlechtendalii | reverse complement strand
AGAAAATGAAAACAGTTTTTCTGAAACTAAACATGCTCTCTTTAACTCAACTCACAACTCCTTCCAATTCTTCTGATGATTAATTTACTATTTATAATTAACCATCTAATTATATTTTAATTATGTTATTAATTAATTGATTGATTAAATATATTCAATTCCAGGCAAATAATATGGATGTTTACATAACTGGACATGATCATTGCTTGGAACACATAAGCAGCAGTGACGGGTAATTATAATTTAATCAATCCGTGCTAGACATTGCAGCCCTAAAACTGTTTTTGGCGCATACTTCTTTCCGTATTAAAAAATAATCGGATTACAATTGTGCATGGAAATTGAATATATAACAAGTGGCGGAGGATCAAAAGCATGAGGGGATGTTGCAGAGTGGAATCCACCAAATGAAATGAAGTTTTCATTATGATGGCCAAGGCTTTATTTCTCTCGAAATTACCCAAATGCAAGTGGGTATTGTGTTCCAATATGCCTTTGGGAATACTTTGTACAATTTGGGTAGAATTAAACAGTTTCACTCTGTTCTTTAATCATTATTTATGGAATGTGATATTATTGTATTCTAAACTTAGCAATTAATGAAGTCCAATTATTGATGCTAAGTTAATAAAATTAACCTATTCTTATATAAACGGCTTTTATCTTATAAAGAAAAAAATCTGAGACTCTGGATTTATATAAAAGTGACCAACGGGTTCATATTGTACTTTTTTCGGTACTCGAAAATCAAGATACCAAATTAAACTCCACTCGTATGCCAAAGCCGAGATTATCTTACAATAACAGAATATAATCAAGTTTTCATGACTTTTATAAAGTTATAAAGATCAATTACAAACGATTTACACAATTTTTTTGTCCTAGAAAACCTAGAAGAGAGATAGTAGGTATAAAGAGAACAAGTCTATCAATCCTCGCATTGGCCGCAACCGTAGTTCGATTATTTGATCATTTGGAGTAGTTGCATTACACCGAATGTACGGTTTTTCGGTTGGTTGGTTGTCCACGACCGTTTGCTGATCAAACGAATGCTATTTCAGAGAGGATGTGGGTTGGATGACTGCTGCCCATTTTGCAACAGCAGCGAATCAATTGATCATGCGCTAATTTCATGTAACAGGAGTCGCGGAGTGTGGCTTTGGGCCTTGAGATGGCTAGGGTTGTGCAGCCCTATTCCGGACAGCTATGTGGCATTCATGTCAATGTGGCGGGGCTTCTATATAACTGGAAGGGCTAGAGAATTTGGAACGTCATTATGGCTTGCAATCACTTGGTCGCTTTGGACATCGAGGAATAAATTTGTCTTTGAGGGAAGTCAAGCGTCAATCGACCACATTAGTTTTTGTTTACATCTCTGTTGGTTTCATTTTATATGTAAGAAACGTTTTGTCTGTGGCTCGGAGTCCGATCTATTTGTAAACCCGAGCCTTTTACTCTTGTAACTTTTGAGACACTCATCTTGAGTTTCTCCGCTTTATTTATAAAAGAGGAGTATGTGTTTTGTAGGTAAGCGTATGCATTAACCTAGTTGGGATATACGTCCCAAAATTTTCACCTGCTCTAACATTTTTCTCTTTAGGGACACATATCCTCTCCCTAGGGGGTTTTCAAAAAAAAAAGTATAAAGAGAACAAAAAATTCATGAATTATATGAAAAAAATAGTAAAATATCTTGTTTGTTCCTTATAGAACTAACTTTTAATTATAACATTGCCTAATTCAAGTTGTTTATAAATTTATTAATAATTAACCAAATTAGATCAAATCTTATAAAATTAATGGAAAACGTAAATCGGAAACGAATTCGGTACATGCCTTTTTCTGTATGCCCAAGATCGAAGAACGTCGCTTAAATGCCAAATTGGATCCATCTCATGATTTGTCGGAGCATGGATATGTATCCACAACTTCTGTAGCGACGAAGATCGATAACAATCGATTTGCGATGTTTTCATCGCGAGACTAAAACCTGTGAGAGAGAATGATTAATTGGAAAATTATAATGAAAATGAATGAATGAATTCACTTCTGAATTCTTATCTATTCTACACATTTAATTGCAATCAAGTCCGTAAACTTTTTATTATTTGCAATTAAATCGTTAAAGTTCTATAACTTTTAATTTAGTCCAAATAACTAAATTTTATTGGATCCTTTGACCCGATTGACCCGCTCACGGGCAGACCGGGTATTTCCAACATCTCCCACTCGCACTTGATGGGTCACATTCCGTACAAGGTTATCAAATCTTCTGTATGCTATGAAGTTGTGTGACCGGCATACTATCAGGAACGCTTTGTCTTGCACCTGTTAGGGTTTGCAAAGACTATCCTGATTGGTACTTAACCAAACAAATTAACATCTAGAATTCATAAAACATCTTGTACCCATTAGGGTCTGTCAAGACTATTCTGAATGGTACTCAACCATATAAGTTAATATATAGTATATAATATAATATCACATTGATATATAGCGCGTATGCTTTACCCTAGACTAGTTAACAATCACCCACTTCCACATCTTTTGGGATCTTAGAAGTCTTAATCAGTTATTCACTATCTTATCACACATATAAGATAGGCATGCCATTGAACCAACGAAACTCTGATGAATGTTAATTGGCTAAATCTTCCTTTTAAGTTGTCAATTCTATACAGAACTAGTTCGTTCCATCAAACAATCTCTCCCATATCGAATCATATCATAATCTCTTGGTGATTGATAAAATATCCCTTACTAGTCCTTACTTTGCAAGATTACTCAATAATATTGAGGGTAAGGTCCAATAACAATGTAATGGACCGAGTCTCACATTAGAGAAGTTGATATCCTTGTACATTGTACAAACTTCTCATCTCATGGTCACTTAACACACATTATTCGAGAACTTATTTCTCTCCCACTTTGATAATGTGTTATGGTGTCCTTTCCTTTCTAACCTTATAAAAGAGCGCATGTCTTATCATATCAACCAACACCATATAAAGGTTTTAGTTACAATGCAACCTAGCATTTAACCTTGTTCGACTAAATGAACTACCTTCAACTCTTTAGACAGAACATGACAAATTTTCATGTGAACTACACAGTTCTTACTCGATTCCTTTTTGGATATGGCATGCAATGTTCTAAACAATGCAATTTTCTTGTTATTCAACAAGTCGATTCATGATTTTGAACAAGTTCATGAACTACACATAATTGTTCAAAAATCAATCTCATCCTTGTCTGTATCCTCATGATAACACTAGGGTAAACACCCATGTGAGTGAGCTACTTCTCTGTCCAACATGCTATGAACGAAAAATAATAAGTACATAACATACCCACACATACATTGCTCATAGAATAAAACTCATTTATACTATCACAATATCATTCATGATTTGAAGGGTATAATAGATGAGGTAAACAAATAAATATAATCTATGCATATTTAACTCTTTGATATATTTCACATATACATCTTTCGGAGACATTCTTCTTAAACGAATCTACAAGCATGTAATGAGTATATTAATACCTCATATTGACCTCTCCTCGTGTTACTTAGTCTACAATTAATAGATACTATGACATTTCGGGTCTATAGCATAAGATATCGATGTTTGACTATCTCCATAAATAGTCAACATTTTGTTTGGAGCACTCAGCATAAGAAGGCTCAATAGTCTCTTTTGTCAAACAAAATCTTTTATCATAACTGGAAAAATACAATTCCACCCTTAACCTTAGCTAATATGCACTAATGTATTTTATAAGGTCTATTTCATTAATTCAATACATTAGAGCATAACCAATGGGTCATACACAAGTATCTTACACTTTTCTTAACTGTTTTCCAGTGCTCTATTACTAGAATGAACTAATATATTACTTCAATGCACACAACATGAGTTATATTAGGTTTGGAGTATAATATAGCATATGTAATGCCAACATATGGAAAATTTTCCATATCCTCCCACTTGACAGGAGTTTTAGGATAAATACTTACACTAAGAATCATATTCTTAGTCATCGAAATACTTTTGGGTTCATTATTCTGCATATAGAATCTTTCTCAAACTCTTTTTGTACAAGATTCCAGAGACAACGATACTAATTATCTTATCCATCCATCCAGATCTCGATCCTAGGACCTATGCATACTTTCCCATGACTTACATCATGAAGTTACTCGACACTCAGTCTTTCACTGGTATAATATATACATAATGGTTCTCCTTTACCATTCCAAATACCATAACCTTAAAACCTCATGAGATTATAAATTGACTTACAATCTTTGTGACAACTCCTTTTGATTTTGCCATATAGATTTCTCATGACAATTCTCCCTTAGAATAGAGGTCTACACACCTTCTTGGTCTAACTATAAGGAAGATACAACTACTAAAGTTGAAATAATTTATATAGATGTAATTCTCACAACTGGAAAGAATATATTCTTATAACATATTCTGATCAGTTTGAATATATGTATTCCTTAACTATAAGCCTAATGCTTTTACTTTACATTGAGAATCCACTTGTTCTCAATATTTTTATATCCTTCAGGCATGTTAACTTAATTCTTCTTCCATCACACGCAACTAATAATCTCCCTTTAAACACTTAATTTTTAGGGTTGGAACAAATTTCCATTTTATTATTTAGGCTCCTAATTCTCATAAATATGTCACGTATATTTATTATAATTCGAAATTCTTCCTTTTAAGCTCATTTTGTGCCCACTTGAAGCAGAAATATTATAATGATCTAAGCACACATTTGAGTTAAAAATATTGACTACGACTTGGACCAATAACAATTTGGGGTCTTGGCTCCCCCATGAAATAAGATCCCTTATTAATATGATCATTACGAACCAATACATTTGAAATACTCCCACTTGAAGATATATCCAAAATATTAAGTTCAAGAGTCGTAATAAAAAGGACATGTTTTTGCCTAATACACCTAATATATAGAACTCATTTCTAAGAAATTGATATTTCATGATTCAAAATTTTACAAATACAAATCTATCTGCATTCTTTCCTCATAAAAACATATCCTTTTGATATGTTAGAGTATCTTAAAAGACACTCCATCTACCTCTTGGACCCAATTTTCCAAAATTATCAGGGTAGTGTGGGAGTAATTGATACAACCCTAATGTCATAACCAAGATAAATTTGTTATACTTCCAGTCCATGTCACATATGGGTTGGAAAAAGGCAGACTTTGAAGGTACTTGGTTTAGTACATATACATAACCATTGGAAGAAAAATCAACTTTCTCCTTTCATGAATTCTATACTTATATAGAGTTTAGGGATGAACAACGGATGTTTAATCCCTTCATCACATAAAACTATAAGCCTAACTGAAAATTACTTTTTACCATTTCAGTTCCAATGCTTTATAGTTAAATCCAGTTGATTTATTACTAGATTCATAAATCTTTTGATAGCTTTGAAGCTTTAAATTTATGAGTAATCAAGTAGATGATGTCATAACAAGTATGGACATCTTTTAAAGTGATGAATATTAGGCTTATACCTTACCTTCACGTCTATTGAATCACATATATCAGAATATATAAGTTGCAAATGATTTTAGTTCTAGTTCATTTTGAAATCGAGTATAAGTTTGATTTCCTCTAAATGGAACTCATCACATGTTGATAATTTAATCTTTATAAATTACCCATCACATTAAGCTTAGATGACATTTTCATCATAGCTTATATGACACAATCGCCTATGCGATACACTAACTTTTTCTTCTAAAAGAAAAGTTAACCGATCGAAAACAAACATTATCCGCTTGATAAATTGTAATGCACATTCATTACAATAAAACTATTTATTTAAGAACTAGACTTATAAATCTACAGTTCAGGCATGAAGAAAGTTAATCATCGGAAAAATTCAAAGATGTTCATTAAACCATATCATGAATTCAAAATTTAACAAATAAATGAGAATACAACACATTGAGTAGCTATTGGGTTTGTGCTCATTGCAAATATAGTCTACATGTATCAATTTATAGAACTTCAACTCATTTTGATATCGATATAAATTTCAATGTTTCTCATATTGGTTGTCAAAAATACACAAAGATACTATGGTCCATGTTCATGTCACATGTTGCACTTAAACCAATAATCCATAAAAGATATTATTCTGTTAGCAACATTGAGCCCAATACAATATAATTCACCTTAAATATATTGCACAATACCTCTATCGTGGCAATTTAGCATATCACCTTCGTGATTTTACTATTTATTACCTTTGGATACATTAAATTTATGTTCTAATGGTTCAGACCCATTTACATTGTTCTTATTCCCTTTTAAATATTCTAATGTAAGTTAGCATATGTTGTCTTAAGAACTATCTCATTAAGACTTTCCTTATGCCAAATGCATTTAGGAAGAATCTTGGATATCAGAAGAGCAGTTTCTGCAATTTCTAAGAAACTTGTAACTACATTAAACGAACTGATTCTATAAGAATGAGTTTATTGCATCACATATGCTTTCACTTAAAGCGAAAAACTGATCACTAGTAAAAACTTCTTTCAAATTAGTGATCAAACTTGAACATATCTCTCTTACATGGATTACAACAATCAAATCACTTATAACACTAAGCAAAATGATACAGGTCATTGAACACTTCCACCCCCATGAAAGAAACAAATTCTTGTCATGCATGAGTTGGTTTATGCTACTCTCTTTGAACTCATACACAACATTGTTCAAAGTATAAGAGAACTCTTTATTCCTCAAACACAAACTCAAACTTCAACCTCCAGATAAGCTAATAACTTCTGTTAAGAATCTAAGTCTGCTATAAATATATTCGTAGCAGAAACCATTACTGATATTCTTTAATCAGTAATGGTAAGACTAAACACGTATTCTAGGATTTAAGTCAATTATTATGAGCAATTGTGTGTTAATTACTATTGATTTGAATACAAACTTTCCAAGAAAATGTAAGCATCAACCCTAGTATCGAAAAAGATATAAATACTCCATCTCAACCAGGTGAAAACACTTGCATTTAATTCAGTTCGATTCATAGTACAATAATAATTATATGTATTTTTATTGTTTGTTATAGTTCCTTTAACTATAAATTATATCATTAAATGGACTTTGAACATGTTATCGTTAATTAGTTCACTTAACTAATGTCATTTAACGATAAAAATTGGATAACTTTATTATGCATTATTATTGAAACTAATTTGGGATTCAATAGTGCATATTAGTCCTAAAAGTTTTATTAAGGATTTAAATATTTTAAGTATTTTATATGTCTTTAAACAAGTATAAAGCATAAAATAATTAAAAATATATAAATCAAATAAATCACTTAAATCTACGCATAATAAAACACAATCCCAAAACTATTCAATAACAAAACATGCATAAAATTTGTTATTCGAGAATCACACACAAACAAACAAATATTAATGATGCTAAACAAATGACAATGACTCATTGTCAACCGCCACATGATATACTTAACGTGTATAACCTTTTATGTCTTATTGGAATGAAATTATACACTAAGTATTACAATCCAAAAATTATAACAACATCTACTATGATGTTCATAATTATCACTCTAGGTCAACTCATTAGATCTAGAGTTCTTTCCTTTGATCGAACTTGGTGATAAGAAATCAAATTATTTTAAAAAGAACTCGAATGTCCAATTATTACATAATTTGATCATTCAAACAAATTGAAAATTAAATTTGTAAAACCATGTTTTACAAAGTAATGAAATTAATACACACAAAAATTGCATTTCTCTATGCAATACAATAAAATAATGTACCATATGTTATATTTAAATATAATAAATACACTTTTGAGAATCAATTTCATAAATTTCCTCTTGGCTCTTTTTCACTGAATAGATGCTCGAGATTATGTGGGGTTTGCATCATTATTAACCAAGTATAACATATGTTAAAAGGTCATTGTTAAATATTACACAAATAATTAACTTAAATATATTGCCAAAATGTATTTATATAATATACCACATATAAATTAAAGTTTAATTATCACATAAATAACTAACAAAAACATATTTTATCCTGTTTTATATTATCACAAATATAAAATAATTTAAATATAAATGGTTGATCATTTAAGTATATTACTAAAAATACTTAATCAAACTTATATGACACATATATAATTCAAATAATTATCACATAAATAATTAAAAGATATAAATATATTAAATCATATTATACCTCACAAATATAATTAAATTCAACCATTATATAATAATTAATTTGAATATTAATGATATATTTTCATTTATGTAATTAATACAAATATATAAAGAAAATAATTATCAAAATTAATCGGCATATGAAAAATTTTCAATTATTTTCCAGTAGGTTCAAAATTATTTTATAACCAATAGAAAATATTTTAAAAATTCAAAAACTAACTTTTCATAATTTTTTAAGCATTTATTAACACAAAATAAATGAAAAACAATATTTTATGAACCTCAAAAAATTCTGGAAAAATAACCATTAAATCCAAAAAATATGAAAATGGGAAGATCGAAAAAATTTTCGAAGCAAAACAACATCGCTTAGAAGGCGCAAAATGGGAAAACAAATTTTGATCGTTTGATGAGTGCCACGTGGCAGCCGGCCATTGGCCAGTCAACCTGAAGTAAAAGCACCAAGTGTCGAAAAGATGTAATGGAACGGTACGTGCGCGTGTCGCACACGTGCCATAACCGTTCCTTCTGCTGGCGTTAACCGTCGGCATGCGACGCGTGCACACCACGTGTTGCCTTCCCGGCAGTTTTCGACCACCAAACTTTCACAGTTCCATTCGTTATCGCGTTCCGAGTCCGTTAGTGTGGTCCGTTTTACGAAAAAATAAACAGAAATTTTATGTTTACACCAAACAAAGTGAAAATCAAATCTTTTCCGGGCAAAACACGAATTTTCGGCTAGAAACATATTGAATAAGATTCTGATCATTTTTAATCACTAAAATTATAGAAAAACATCAGAAACATCGCCTAAACATTTAGATTTCATTAAAACGCTCAAAAAAACACTAATTTTTCTCCATTTTCACACTTTATTCGCGTAATTCACAAAGAGCACGAAATCGCATTCCGGAAATAAATTTTTCAAAATTCCAAAATATGTAGAAACAGAATATACATATCAAATCATCGCAAAAATAACTCGCTCTAATACCATTGAAGGAAAAAGTAAATCAGAAACGAATTTGGTAAATACTTTTTTCCGTATGCCCAAGATCGAAGAACACCGCTTGAATGCCGAATTGGATCCATCTCACGATTTGTCTGAGTATGGATATGTATCTACAACTTCTGCTACGATGAAAATCGATAACAATCGATTTGCGATGTTTTCATCGCGAAATGAAAACCCGGGAGAAAGAATGATTGATTGGAAAATTATAATGAAAATGAATGAATTCACTTCTGAATACGTACGTCCAATATTTCATTATATATATAAAATGGAAATTGGTTAATTGTAATCAAGTCCTTAAATTTTTTATTATTTACAATTAAATCCTTAAAGTTCTATAACTTTTAATTTTGTCCAAATAACTAAAATTGTACCAGATCCTTTGACCCGATTGACCCGCTCACGGGTGGATCGGGTATATCCAACAAAAATTATTAATCCAGTTACGGGCATATAAGTTAAATCCAACAGAAAAGATAAGCGTATACTCGTTTAATTTTATATAAAAGAAATCATTATCTTTGTGTGTTCTTTTGAGTTATATTAATATTTTTCACTGTTGATAAAATATTTTTCTATACAATTCAATTTCTTATAAGATTGAAAAGCACCAACAATAGAAAAAATACACCCTTGGCATTCAAACAATCTTTCCACTTCAATTTTCTTCAATTTTCTAGCATACTATAAAATTGTTCAATGGGTCTCTATATGCCAATTTATATAAAGGGCATGTTACACAAAAATTCTGTTAATGGCAAAAAACATTACAAAACTAAACTATATAGAACTTCGAATTTTCTAAATACATCGCTCATGTCGATTGTGTAAGGATAGAACAATTATCAAGTCCATGTCGGTTCTCTTTAGCATTTGAAAATTGAAAAGATCACATTTCCGCCCCGTGGCAATTCTCCATCCGTGTAAGGTTCGAAGAATTCCCATCCCATGAACAACCCTAGTTATCCATTTTGAACACGTTTTTTTTACTCAAATCTGTTTGATATGGACACTAATTTATAGACCAAACAAATTTTGAATCAAATCAGATTTTTCAATATATTAAAATGATCTGTTTGGGTTCAGGAGGAACCGGCCCAAATCAAGCCCGCTAGCATCCATCAGTATAACACTCCCTCCAATATTTTTTAGCATACCATTTAGCCCAAACTAGAAGATCCAAAATACTTGTCATTCTCAAAATTCTACGTATCTTTTCCAATCATGCTTCCAAATATAATAAACTAATATTTTCACAACCTTATGGAGTGGAATGAGCTTTTTAGTAGTGCTTGGGTTCAAAATATTCCAACATCTGAGTCGGATCATCAGCGCTTTTACTTCACTGCTCGATAGCCCACATGTATCGCCCTCCTCCATTCTGATTTGAAAATAGTTGGGCTGCTAATCCGAGGTGTAAGGATATTGTCATGAGCTGCTGGAATTTTAGCCCAAATGAAACCGTAATTGAGAAGCTAAAGAGGTATGCATTGGAGCTGGAAATTTGGGGCTGTGGGCAACATGTTGATTATATAAGGAGGTTGAGATGAGCTGAAGAGTGGAGGGCGGTCCTGACATTTTGAAGGCTCTAAGTAAAATTTATAAGAAAATAAATATTGAATCCTTCTAATAAAAATAATGTAAAATAAATATTTATATTTATAGACAAAAGTGCTATCACAGACAACCAAATTCATAAAATTCCTTTAAAAAATTCAAGATAAGTCACATTCTCACAAATACTTTTAAATTGTGGATAGAGTCACATTCTCACAAATACCATATTAAACAAGAAGTTGCACACATTACTGAAATCTAAAAAAGACTTAAGGGTATATTTTTAACAGTATACCTAGCAAATGAAAACCACTTTGAGCTTAGTACTGTGAAAATGACATTATCTTCATGGAGTGATTACCCAAATGAAAATAGGCCCTCTTAAACTTATAAAAAATTCTTGTTCATCCATGATTTTGGAAATACAAAAAAGAATTAATGGATATTTCCATTGGGTTTTTGAGAGAAGACTAAATCGTTTTCATTAAATCATGTATTGAAAAGTAGAGGAACTGAAAAGGCAGAGAGTTGAAGAATGTTTGAGAACAAAACTTAGAGAAAGAGAATAAATTGTTTAATGAAAAAACCCTCATATACTATATAACTAAAAAAGAATTTAGGCCCCTTACATTGATGGGCCCCAGGCCTGTGCACTTCCTGCACCTGTATCAGGGCCTGGCCTGCTCGTGGGTGAACACGGCAGACCAGTTTATTGAGAAGAAGGAGGAGATGGGTTCAATTCGTAAACAGCGAACCGAGTATTGGAAGCAACATTCCAAAGTGGCGGGGTATAAGGAAGGGGATTAGAATTCAGCTTATTTCCACCAAGTTGCTTCTGCGAGACAAAGAAAAAACAACTTTCAGCAACTTCGAAAGCCAAATGGGGGATGGGTGTAGTGAGGTCACGGTTTGGAGGAATTAATTCATTCCTTTTACTCCGAGCTCTTTACATCGAATAGTTCTCATTTTGATCACATTCTATCTCTTATTCAGCCTTGTATCTCAGCAGAAGTTCATGACCATCTACAACGTCCATTCATACTGGAGGACGTCAAATTGGCACTCGATCAAATGTATCCAGATAAGGCCCCTAGTCTTGATGATTTTAACTCGAGATTTTTTAAAAATTCTGGAGTATTATTTGCATTGATGTATCTACCTTTTGTATTAATTGCCTCCATGATAAATGTTTTCTGAATGGCCTGATTGATACTAATATTGTTCTTATTACTAAGAAAAAAGTACCCATTGTTGTTTCCGATTTGTGGCCTATTTCTTTATGTAACGTCCTCTTTAAAATTATGTCAAAAATGCTAGTGAATAAAATTCAGCCATTTATCAATTTTGTTATCTTAGAGTCCTAGAGTGCTTTTATTCTTGGGCGGTTAATTAAAGACAATACTCTGAAAGGTTTTGAAGTGGGTCACTACATTAATAGATTGCGTTTGGGCGATCAGGTATGAGCTCATTGAAAGTTGATATGTCTAAGGCCTATGGTAGAGTTGAATAAGATTTTATTAAAGCATTGTTGAATAAATTAGGTTTTCCAATTTTGATTACCGAGTTAATCTTGCTTTTTTTTCTCAACAGTTACTTACACTTTGATGCATAAGAATGGTGTTTTCCAAAAATTTACCCCTCAACGGGGCCTTCGTCAAGGGGACCCTATTTCACCATATCTTTTTCTAGTTTGTGATGAAGGTCTATCTGTTTTGATTCAGGATCGAATTGCTACTAATCTATTACATGGATGCAAGATTACTCCATCAGCTCTAGTTATATCTAACTTCTTTTTTGCTGACGACAGTTTATTTTTCTACAAGGATGACTTGGAAGAAACTCAGATTATAAAGAACATCTTTTGTCTTTACCTATTAGCTTCAGGATAGAAGACTAACTTTGATAAGTCTTCGATTGTGTTCAGTCCAAATGTGGGTGTTTCAGAGAGATAATTGATTTCGAGTTGCTTGGGAGTTAACGTGATGGAGGGTCACGGGATGCATCTGGGTCTTCCATCCTTGATAGGCAAAGATAAGAAAGCTGCCTACGATTATATCATAGAGAAAGCACATAAAAGGGTGCAAGGTTGGAAGCTTAAACAATTATCTCATAATGGAAAAGAAATCCTTTTGAAGTCGGTTGCTCAAGCTCTTCCTATTTATGCCATGCAAGTTTTCCTCCTACCTCGCCACAACATCTCTAATCTCAAAAAAAATTTCTCGAACTTTTGGTGGGGGGCTTCGATCCATTGGATGAGATGGGAAAGACTTTGTCAAGCAAAGGAAAAGGGCAGCCTTAACTTTCGTAAGCTGAAGGAGTCTAACATTGCTATGCAAACAAAGCAAGCTTGGTTCATCGTGTCTCAACCATCTCTGTTATTAAGCCGCAATTACAAGCACAAATATTTCCAACATAATTCGTTCTTTGATGCTCCCATTACATCGAATATCAGTTTTTGTTGGCGTAGTATCATAGCTACTAGACATATCCTTCGGCATGGGATGGCTTGGCAAGCTGGCGATGGGAGGTGTATCAATTTTAGGATCGAAAACTGGCTGCCTTCTACCTCTCGGCCAGTAGTGCAATCTGATAAGGTCCCAGGATATGAAGATGCAATGGTCCATCTTTTAATGGCAAGTGATGGCAAATCTTGGGACGATAATATGTTGAATTTATTGCTGAATATTGATGATAGGCAGCAGGTCTGTCGTATCCCACTAGCACGGCAGCAGCATCAAGACGCCATCTATTGGAGGTTGGAGAAATCAGGGTAGTTTTCTATGAAATCTTGTTATTACACATTGCTTCAACTGTCCGAGGCAAATGCTCTGCCAACCAGTTTTACTTCTCTGATTTGGAAAATGATTTGGAGCATCCATGTACCACCAAGAGTTCATTCATTCCTTTGGAAAGTTGCTACTAATTCTCTTCCAACATTATATCGTCTCCGACAAAGGTATGTTGACGTTAAGCTCCTTTGTCCTATTCGTGGTGACGTGAATGAGAACGATTTTCATACTCTTATTACTTGTGCTTTTGCTTTTCCTATTTGGGAAAATATATTTTGCGAGGGTTGGCCATCGTATATTGTCCCATTGCTAGATTGGTGGAGCTGGGTGTGTACTAAAGACACAGACTATCGAGAACGTTGCTTGTGTTATGTGGGCAATTTGGGCGAGATGAAATAATCAAGTTTGGAATCATAAATTCAAAGTCACTTCTCAGGTTTTACGACATGGGCTTGGGTTCCTTGTAGAGTGGAGTTCAGCAAATAAACGTCAGGATTCGCATGCTACTGGCCCTCCAATGGCCGAGTGGCATGGTCCTCCTATAGGTTGGCTTAAATGCAATGTTGATGCAAGCTTATTCCCTCACACTAATTCAATCGGTCACGGTTGTGCTCTCCGAGATAGTTTGGGCACCGTCCTTGCTTTTAGATCAATTTTATTATCCGGCAATGACGATCCTTTTGTAACCGAGGCCATGAGCTGTAGAGAAGTCCTCGGTTGGTTGAAAACGAACAACTATGATCAAATTATTTTGGAATCCGATGCTCTCAACGTGGTCGATGCTCTTACTAACGACCTCTAGTTTTTCTCATTGCAAAGCACCTATTTCTCAGTTTTTGAATATTCAAATTATGTTTGCTTGTAGGCCTGCGAACCAAACTACTCATTTGATAGCTAAAGCATATCTGGTTCTTCGACAAGCAGGGGAACTTAGTTTTGTCCACCTTGATTAGGATTGTAATTGCCTTAATTTATGCTATTGGCGTATTCTACGGTAAAAAAAATTTATTTTCATACCCTTGTTAATTATTAAAAAATGTGAACTGTTTAAAAGAATTACTAATATTGGAGGAAGTATTCATCAAACCAAAGTAACAAACTTCTGAATTAGTAAGTCAAATAGTAGCTAGCTCAGACATACCACCACTCTTGTTGAGAATGGTTCTTTGAAGCCTCATTTCTATACGAAAAAAGACCTTTTGCCCTGTTAGTGTAAATTTGAGTGAACGATTCATTTACTATCGGTAATATAAATCCCAAAAGATATATAGCAGTATTAAACTACTCGTATATAACAAAACTTTCGAGAACAAAACGTAGAATTCAGGAATCGCTATTCAGTATGAGTTTCATACGACAGGTCAACAAAAAGTGAATAAATAACTGAGATGAGTATCCATCCAAACTAAGTATGGTGTAAGTCGAATTTCTGAGAATGCCGCCGCTCTTTACATTTTGCTTCCAACTCATCACTATTGCAGCCTATGCCCTTCACAAAATACTCTTCTTCTGTCTATTCTAAACTGCTTCCAACTCATTTTGATTATTTTCCTCCTTCACATCTCCTCCATTACAATCTCGCCCCGATTTTTCTTCTGGGGAAGACCCACAATCACCAGAACTGAATTTTTCTGGCCCACTCTCAGCGCTAGCTGGCACCTGTGGGGCCGAAGCATTGCCGGGACCCGGTGGAGGGAGAAAAACACCAGTTCCAGGAGGAGCAAGGAGGCGGCTAGGAGGAGGATGCCTAGGGGGGCCCGCTGCCCACGCAGTTGAAACCGGGGCAGGGAAAGCCACAGGGGGGGCTCCCACAAAAAGTGGCGGGACCCCATTTGGGGCAGGGACGGGCAGAACACCAGCTGTCGGAATAGCTGAATAGTGCTTCGGCGCAGCATGGCGAACATGGTTTGGCGATCTACCTGGCGGTGGGCCCCAGTGGGGGGATGGGCCCATGGCAGGTGGAGCGAGGCGGGGGCCGTCAAACTTTCTTGGTTGAAACTTGGTAAAGGTGATGAGTATTCGCTGCTTCCTTGTAGCGGGAATTGCATGTTTCGAGATATCGGTCGATCTCCCTTGCATCACAAGAAGGGATCTGTTTGACATAATTTCAGAAAACATGAGGGATTTAGATCAATTTCAACATCAGGGCCGTCCCCAAGGGAGGGCATCAGGGGTGACCGCCCATGGCCCATAGAGGAAAGGGGCCAAAAATAAACATAATTGAGTCTAGATTAACAGATATATCTCCAAAAAAACAGAATTAAGGATTGTAGGTTTAAAATTAGAACGGGCCCTGGTAAGTTGTAAACATTATGAAACTACGAGGGAAAAGGGAACAGAGTGTAAATACCCAAGTTTAAGAGAGAGCTTAAGAGAGCCTCTGTAATCCCCAGGATGATCCGCCGTGATTAGTCTTCCAAAAGTAAGGTCGCACTCTGTTAAGAAAAGCACCGACAAGGGTTTCCCAAACCATGAGGGCCACATGTGAGGCTGTGAGTGGTCGCCCTACGAATAATTTCGAATGTCGAGTAAAGTTAGCTTGCACAATTAACTGTTGTCTGCAACTACTACACAAAATGTCCGAACAGTAAAATTAAGGCCAAATGTATCAAGACCCCCCTAAACTTGGTAACTTTTGCCAGATGTCACCCTGAACTTTTTAAAGTTCCACTTTCCCCCTGAATCTGGCAAAGGTGTACCGGTTTGCCCTCTCAATGCCACATGTCAACTTCTGGTTGAAAAGTCAAACCAACCATAATCTGACACATGGCATTACGGGGAAAACCGGTGCAATTTTTTCAAGCTCAGGGTGGCATCAAGCAAAAGTTGCCAAGTTCAGAGGGTGTTGATGCATTTCCACTAAATAAAGGACCTCATTGTATATGTCGATTATGCAAGCATCTGGCTTCACGGTCAGAATCTGCTTCCCAACAAAACGCTCAATCAAATCTTCCAGCAAGGTCGGGATAGGTTCACTCCCCCGCTCTGAAACAAACATAAAACAAGATAAAATAAAAATTTTCCCCGAATATTTTGCGCGATTGTCAAAAGCATTGTCCTCATGAAAACTTTTGCGTGTGATCGATAACATGCCTTCAGAGATTGGTGCAGCGTTTCTGTCTTCTGGTGGTGGATCGAGTAAGGGAAGACCCAGTTGAAGAATCTCCCTCCCATGCCCTCTCATTGGTCTTTTCAAAACTACGTATGTCTGACCTGCTGTTTCTTAGCCAATACAGAGTTAGCAACAAAAAATGACAGAAATATACATTTTATGACAATGACCAGCTCAAATATTTTCTAAGACGTGGTATGATCTTAAGACACCTAAGAGTTATGCAATATATAAGCGTCGACACCCGAGTTTCATTGTTCAATACTTCAATTATAGGCAGCATTGGATTATTTTATGCTAAGTACAGTAAAAGAGTGAAAAAAGTAAACTTGCCTTGAAACTGTCCTCTTCTCCCGGCTTCCCTCAAATCGTTAACCAATGAAACAATCTTTGAAACTTCCACATCATCAACCACTTGTTCATACAAATTAAGCCCATCAACTACATTGACCTAGACCAAATATTACCACATCTTAGTAGTAAAAACAAGAGCATTTATTCATAGGAAATTCAAATTCTTAAGAATTAAAAAGACACGAACACCCTTGGAAACATTACCATCTTTCCTTCAACCATCTCTGAGCCAACAAATGTTTTTGGAGTGACAGAATGATTTTGCTTCACATTTAGATTCTGACTGGAATTGGAACCATTCTCTGGCAGAAATCAAAATATTGCAAGATGTCTCGATAATTAAACACATACTAATATTAACAAACAATTTCCAAAAATAAGAAACAAGATTGGAAGTGGAAGAACACAGGGATAGTTTGGGCAGAACATTTAATTTAAGAAAAAGTAATGAACGATACAGTATCCTGTGAATATAACAAAAAAGCATGCAATATGAGCACAATATATGAGTTTAAGAGATAGTGTGTAACCTTTGGGGCTAGATTGTAATTTGTCAGACAAGTTTCCTTCTGAGTTGTTTGTACTTTTGACGAGGCCATCCACTTGTGGTTTTGAGTTATCATCTGCTTCCATCGACAAGCAAACGAATGAAAACTAAAACTAAAACAAATTAACATAAGAAACAAAGTCTATGTTGCCACAGTTTGCTGCCTCCTATTAATTAAAGCTGAGCAACATGTGAGGAGGTATCTATTACTAATTTAGTATTGACATGAATCCCATTTCATTAAGACCATTTGCAAGAGATTCCATCAAAAATCACTTTTCTTACTTTGAAACGGGTAAAATTGAGCTAGCATTTCTAGCAAGGGTAACACGGGAACTTTTTGCATGACAAGATTATAACCATTTTTTCTATAAAAGAAAAAACCTTAAGAAAAATTTAGCCTTTCTCCCTAAGGACCCTAACTATAATTAGACAACAATTTACACTTGATAAACAAATGACAGTTCACTAGACTACAACAAATTGATATAAATCAAATTCTATTAAATGAAATACCATATCTAAAGATATTAAATTCATTAAATACACTAGTAATATATGTGCTGAATTACCTTTCTCATCTTCAACAGGTGCTGAATTCTTATCCTCTAATTTCCCATCTGAATTATGATTCTCAACTCCAGAATTGACAACCGATTTTACCAAATCACCCCTGTGCACTCTGCTAAAGCCTGCACTTGAAGATCTTCTATAATCTTTTCCCCCATTTTTGGGATGATCATTAAAGTACCTATTTTGTTGATGCTGCTGCTGTTGCTTCCTTGATGCGACTTGTTGAAGCGAAAAGACGACTTCCCCAATCGAATAAAACTGCTGCATATGAAGCACAGGGTTCCAATTGCACCTTCTTTGCTGAATGCTTGCGATTGCCACGTCATACTCCCCGGGATTTCCAACTTCTTTCAGGTGGTGGCAAAGGGTGTCTATTATAGCATTGGCCGCAGCGAATTCCCCCCTCAGCCATGAAATGAACCCGTCTCGCTCATCCACAGGAAACCACTGCTGGCGGTGGTGGTGCTTCTGGTGGATCTCATTACCGCCGCCGCCGCCTACCGGGATCACCACATTTCCAGGTTGCATTGCCATTTGTAACCCGAAAAGCAAAAAAAAAAAAAAAAAAAATCCAAACTAACACATCACAAGGAACCTAGATCTAATCTGATCAATAATTACCACACAAAATTCCAAAATTCCCAGTCAAAATTGCATAATCGCAAACTGAACTGAACCCATACTCATATCTGGCAAGTGGCGAGTAATTCAACAAATGTACAAATCGGAGGTGATTTATGCAGATCTGAGGAAAATGACAGCGAAATGAAGTCTCAAAACCCCAATAAAATAGCAATAATGAGAGAAATTGTGAGGATGAGTGAGAAGAGTTTAACCGCAATGTGAAAGGGAATATAAAAAAAACAAGTGAGAGAGAAAGAAGATCTAGGGTTTTGGGTTGAATAATGGCTTGTAGAATACGCATATCAATTCATCATCATCATGTGGGCTTCAATGAATGAATGTATGTATGCATAGATGGCGTAGCGTAGGTCTAAAATGGTGGCGGGCTAAGGGGGCAAAAGACCGAAAGTTTCAATCTTTTTTACAAGCTGTGGATTTGTTTACTTGGGTTAGAGCTGATTTTGGAGCTGACTAACACTAGCGTGAAGGAAAAGGAGAGATGGAGTAGAATATTCTGTGGACGATCATAAAAGGTTTTCTTGGTCATTTTTTATTTTCAAATTTAGACTTGACAAGTCTTGTTTCCCTTATCAAGGGGCTTATTAGTTATTAAGCTTAAGCTTTCCTGATTGGGCAGAGTTGAAAATTTTGAACCGGAAAAAAATCTGTCCTTGATTGGTGTTCCATGCCTGTCCTCCTAATCAGAAAATACTACATGTCAACTTTTATTATATTTTAATTAAAAATGTAGGAGAGAGAAATTAATAATTATTAAAATATAATAAAAGTTGACACGTGGCATTTTGTGATTGGGGGAACAGGCATGTGGACATTAATTGGGGACATAGGATTTTTTTCCATAATTTCACTTCACGGATTCAAATTAGATTGTATTTTTCAGGAAATTAGCATCATAATAATTGAGTTTTATTAGTTAAAAATTATACATCAGAATAATTTTCGGAGATTTTTTATTTTTTTAAAGTTTGTTATCATAATTAAATTAAAAAAATATTTGTACTATTCAAAAATTACAAAATTTATCATTGACGTGTATTGTATTTTTATTAATTATCTCGTAAAAATTCAAAGAAAATGAATCATGATATAATTTAATATTGAGAATCCTTTATGTTAGATTGAGCTTGTAGATTATTCAATAATCTTGATTCAAAGTTTTTGACGATATAAAACATGGAGGACAACAATCTATAAGTCGATGTTGTAGTTTGATTTTCAATCAGAGTTAATTAGGTTTAGTTAAGTTTAGTTTTATTCCTACTGACTTAATAGATTTAGATGATTTTGCTAAATACAGGTTGTTGGGTCTGTTTAAACTCAGCACAGTAAGAATTGAAATAAACTCATCTCTTGTCTTATTATTTCTTTCTTTAGTATTTGGGGTTATCTCGTTATAACATTGTATGCTTTTAACCCTTTACTCATAGAATGAAATATTCTCTATTTATTCATTTCAGGTCTCAAAGATTATCTAACACTGAAATCAAATGGAATAATTATGTGATCCAAGGGAAAAGCTATCAATATGGAACGTCGGCATGTCGATGTTAAATTCCAAGAAAAATGTATTATCTCGCCACATTTCAGAGAGAGTCACACAGTTCTTCCACAACCAGTACTTCAAGCATATCAAAGAATGCCACGTAACAGTGCGTTCAATAACTTGCAAGATTGAATCAGATTCAAGATCAAGTCTTGGCGAGAATTTCACTCAAAGGTTTAATCTCGCAAATTAATGGATTAATCTCGCACATCTACGACTACAAATATCTCTCAAAACGGATTCAAAACTGTTTCAAACGGAAGATTTTGAAGATTTAGTGAGAAGATTTTGAAGGATTAAATGAGTTGAATGACAAGTTTGCAATGACTACTATAAATAGAAGACTGGAGGTAACGTTTCAAACTTGGTGAATAAACCTAGAATTTCCAAAGTGTTAAACATATGGTTAATTATTCAACAATCAAGATTTTCCCCAAATTAGAAGATGTACTGTAAACCCAAATCTTTTTCCTTCGCAAAAGTTAGCTAAATCATACTCATTGTAATAGATCATATTTTTAAAGAGAAACAACGTGTTATAAGTTGTTTACTTAATTCATTTTTAATACTCTAATTGATAGTAGTTTGAGAATGATACTCAAATTGTTTGAGGGTTAGAGAAGCAAGGAAGGCACTCGCTGTAAAGATTTACTCGTTGTGAAGGCTTCTCCATCTAATTAAAGGAGCTGAATAAGTGGATTAAAGCTCAGAGATAGTATCCGAGGATATGATTGGCCACAGGCTGTTGAACTAGGATAAATCATTATGTTTAACTCTTTTAACTCTTATCTATTTATTTCACTTAGCAAGTATTCGCCCAACACACATCATTATTCATATCTGCGTAATTTTTACTAAGTGCTTGATTAGTCAGCTCTTCTGAGTATTTTCACTTAACAAAGTTTGCTAGCTCAGTTTACGAGTTTTGTTTAGACTTTATCTCTACAAGCATTTCATCATATAAACTAACTTAGCATGCTTAGTAAAATATTTTTAAAGACCTTAAATGCGACCAAGAAACCAAGTTAGGAAATTCAACGCTCTCTATCTGAGTGTGTTAAGCTAATTGGTACTAACAAGTGGTATTAGAGCGAGTGTTCAATCCTAAGATTTCACAATCTTCAGTTAAAGTTCCAATGGCTTTAACAACTCTTTTATCCACTGTAGTTTGTAGACATAGCTCCTTAGAGAAGGAATTTCTGTTACCAGACCTCTATTGTTTGATGGCCAACATTATACCTTTTGGAAAAATAAGATGAAAATTTTCATTCAATCTCAAAGCATTCTTTCATAGCTCGCTATTGAAAATGTCCCATATATCCCAAGTGAAGTAAGAAATGGTCAAAGAGTTCCAATTGATCTTGAGAACTATGACAATGGTGATCTTCAACTCTTAAAGTAGAATGCAACAGTAATTTACACTATGCTTTGGATCTTACAGAGTTCAACAAAATCTCAAGATGTGAAACCACATAGGAGATATAGAAGAAACTAAAGGTGACCTATGAAGGGACAAAATTAAGTGAAAGAGACCAAGATTAACCGAATAATCAAGCAATATGAACTTTTCTAAATGGAGCCTATATGAAGGAGTCCAAAGCATGAATACTCGCTTTGTAAACATCGTAAATAAGTTGAAGAGGCTTAGAAAGAGTTAATTGAACAAAAAATGGTTAAGAAGATCTGGAAAAGTCTCTCTAAAGAGTGGAATGCAAAGAAGAGTGAAATTGAGGAAGTTCATGATTTGATGACCTACAAGTTTGATGAACTAATAAAAACTCTATTTAATCAAGAAATATCCATGCATAAGTACGTTGAAGATAACAAGAAGAACAAAAGCAAAGAGAAAGAATTCAAAGGAATTGTTCTTAAAGCTAATTCATCTAGCAAAGAGAACGATGATGACTCTTATGAAAATATGGTGCTACTGGCTAGAAGGTTCAAGCGCTTCATGAAGAAAGATCATAAGTTTAAAAATAAAATTTCTAAATGAAAGAGATGATAAAGGTAAGAAGGAATACATCAAAGATATCAATTGCTTTGGTTGTGGAGAAGAGGGACACATCTAGTGTGGTCGTTCCAAAGCAAAGCAAGACAAAGTCAAGAAGTTTGGCAATAGGGAAGTAGCACATGCTTTTACTTAGAGAGACTTTGAGTTTGAAGATTCATCTTCAAATAAAGATGCAACTGGTTCTACCAACATTTGTATAATGGCAATTGATGATAATCACGGTGATAACTCAACAAGTACTTCAAAGTCAAAATTTATTGTTGACAAAGATTATGAGAACGACAAAGAGGATAACAACCATGAGGTAAACACTAAACGACCTTTGTCTTTTGATGAAATTGCTAAGGTATTCTATGATGTAATTAAGCTGACAAAAAAGTCAAGCAAAAACATCAAAGAGATAGTGAGGAGATGTGAAGAATTGGAGGACATCAGTTCTTCTATGGCTCTTGATATTCATTACCTCTTAGAAAAGGCTGAGTTTCATGAAGGTCACGATATTGTACTCTTTAAGAAATTAGAAGAGTAATTTGTTGAGTTAACAACCTTGAAGCCGGTATGAATTCCTTCTATAACCAATGGAAATACTTTGAATGACCATATACATACTTCTGGTAAGAAATTTACCAAAAAGAAGAAAGTGAGCAGGCTTGAAGCAAAACTAGTGTGTGGGTTTTGCGAAAATGAATGACATGTAACAACTCTTTGTAGATATGAAAATGGTTATTATGATGATTATGACTAGATCAAAGTAAATACCACTAGTTTTTTATTAATCAAAGTAAAAGGAATGGTTACCTAAGAAAACTTGATTGTTTTGCAGGTGAGCTTGAGATTCGTTAATAACACAAGAATGTGGTATTTGGATAACGACTAAAAGGAAATGTCACACATTAAAAAAATTGTTTCATGGATGCCATAAAAGAAAGTGTGGCAAAACTTTGCTTTAGAATGAATGAACAAGAGGTGATATAAAATGACCAACCTTGTTCACAAATTATGGTTAATGAAGAACTAGTGGATTTTCTAGTATTTTAATTTGATGAGAAACAACCTTCTTGATATTAGAGGAGAATGGTCATTAAGTTTTTTCTTTGGGGGAAGGGGCCTCTAATTATTTAGAGACTGAAATGATAATGTGCAAAAACTTTGCGGTATTTTCCATTCACCCCATCTTTTCATTCTATGAGTATAGATCTGACTTCCCTCCACTTGTGCTTGTTTTTCAATTATTAGTTCAAACTGTTGAACCCAAGTTAATAGTACTTCACAGTACTTAAAACATTTTGGAAATAACAAACTGTCTAGGATAGTGAATTTAATTAAGTACTAAGTTAACTCTTAATTAAACAAGTTTACTTGAGTCTGTTTAAGGAAAAATAACTTAGTTTAATGAGCTTTTAATTAAGTTATGGCTTAGAGTAAGAAAAGCCGAGTACTACGTATTTTATGGGATATAGCTCAATGAAACCGAGTAGCTTTTATTTATTAAAATCTGAGTAACTTTGACACTTGGAATATAATGACAATTATGCCTTTAACTTTGTTTGTGAAAGATGAAATATTCTTTTTGATGCTTTTCCGGTAAAAAAGCACTGAAATTAAAAAGTATATTCATGTGGTCCTAACAACCAAACGGTGTCAATACGGAATGTTGGAGAATCCTCGCTAGTATCCAAGGTAAAAGGAATCTTTTGACATGCACCCTTTTCCAATGTCTCTACACATTCTAGAACGTCAGCATTCAAACAAATTACAAGCTTCCACGTTGCATCTCGAGTGCATCTCTCTCTTAGAATGGTTTTTCTTGAAGAAATGAATTTTTGACGCATCAACATTAAATGGATTAATCTTGCACTTCAATGTTCAAATTCTCTGTCTCTAAATGTCCTAGATTCTGTTTCAAATGGGTAGATTTGAAAGCTATGAAGAAAAGAGAAATTGAAGAACAAGTCAGGAAAAGAAGTTTGCAATGGCTACTTCCAACTCTTCCAATTATAAATAGAAAACTAAAGCATACGTTTAAACGTTGTGAATCACCTTGAATTTCTTAAGAGTTGAAAATACTGTTCAAGCATTCATAGTATTCAAAAATTCCAATTTCAAGCATGCTAAATTAAACGCTTAGTTTCCCATCTGTTTGTAATAGAGAGAAATCAAATTAGCTTAGAGTTTAGCTAAGCCTTAACTTTGTAAAAGGATCCAACACTTTTTATAAGTTAAACTCCTTTGTTTGTAAACTTTCATTCAAAATCTCTGAGTCGATTTAGGAAGGGTACTTAAACTGAGTTTGAATGTTAGTTAGAAAGAAAGATACTTGCTATAATTGGTCTACCCGCTGTAAAGGCTTATCCACCTAAGTAAGGAAAGAAATCACTAGTGGATTAAAACTCATAAAGGAATCCAGGAGCTGGAGGTAGGCTAGGGGCCGAACTAGGATTAAATTTGAGGTATAATCTTTATTAACCCTTGTATCACCTTTATAGTGCTTTGCTAATTCATCATCTCTTTGATCTTTTATATCTTGCTTGAAAAACTGATCCAAGCTGAGTAGTTTACTCATCATAGATTGAAGATAAACTATGTCAGCAAAGCTGAGTAGTTTATAGTTTTTAGACCAAAGCTCACAGTATACTTAACTCAGCTCGCATCTAAAAACTAATTTGGAATCAATTTTTATAAATCTTAAAAAGAATCAATAATCACATTCGCCCCCCTCTGCTTGATTATTTAAGCTTAAACCGACCAACAAGTGGTATCAGAGCAAGTGCTCAACTTCTAGACTCAATGTCTAAGAGTTGAAGATCGGAATGGCTTACAATAATTTTAGTTCCAACTCAGGGCAGACAACACTCCTAAAAGGATGAATGTCCGTGACCATGCCTTTACTTTTTTATGGCTAGCATTACACGTTTTGGGAAAATCGCATAAAAAACTTCATTCAATCCCAAAGGATGCAAGCATAGATAACAATAGAACTAGGCCCCAAAATTTCCACAATTGTATGAAATGGGGAGCTTATTCTAATTAATCCAAAGTATTATGATGATGCTGATCTAAGACTTCTCAAAGAGAATGCGGCAGCCATCCATTACTTGCATTATGCACTAGATTTTATAGAAATTCTCACTGTTGAGTGAGATGCCAAGAAGAGCGTCATCAAGGAAACTCATGATCTAAAGACCTACAGCTACGATGAGCTGATAGGTACCTTTCTAACTCAGGATTTATCCCTCAGGAAATACATTAATGAGTTCAAAAGGAGTAAAGGCAAGGAGAAAGAGGGTAGAGCCATCGTCCTTAAGGTTGACTCATCTGAAGAATTGACCAACGATGATTCAGATGAGCAAATGGCGCTTCTCACTAGGAGATTCAAGCACTTTATGAAGAAAGATGGGAAATTCAATAAGAAGAAGTTTTCCAGCAAAAAAAGCCAACTTAGCACCGACGTGGAGTTGAGGAAGGACCCAAGAAGGAGCACAACAAGGACATCAAGTGTTTTGGCTTTGGCGAGAAGGGTCATATTCAATCGTCTTGTCCTAAATCTACAAAGGATAGATTCACGAAGAAGTTTGGGTAGAAAATGAGGCACTTGCTGCCACATGGAGTGACTTTGAGGAATCTTCATCAGTAGATGAAGAAGCAGCCCACTCCGCCAATCTCTGCTTGATGGTAATTGAGAATGATACGGGTAAGAGCTCAACATTTGCATCAAAGAGCAATTCATTCACTGTTGACTTTGAAGTTGAGCACAACAAAGGGAAAAATCCACAAAATAGGGTACATCCTAAAATCCCTTTATGAATAGAAGAGTTCGCCCAGGTACTCTTTGATGTAATGAAGTTGACTAATAAGTCCAACAAAAACATCAAAGAACTAGTGAGGAGAAGTGAAGATTAGGAAGACACAATCGCTTCCTTATCTCTTGATATCCGATTTCTTAAAGAAAAAACTAAATATCATGAATGTCATAGCAGCAAGCTCACTAAGCAATTAGATGAGTTGACTGCTAAGATAATAGTTTTAAAGAAGGAACGGGTTCCCCCTCCAGCCAACAGTCCATCTTTGAGTAACCAAACTCACAATTCTAAGGGGAAGAAATCCTCTACAAAGAAGAAAGCGAGACAGCCTAAATTAAAAGTGGCATGTGGCTTTTACAGGAAGGCTGGACATGCCACAATATTGTATAGGCATAAAAATGGATACTATGATGAGTACGACTAGATTAACCTAAGCACTACTAACAAAGGAAGACCCAACTTGAAATAATGGATACCCAAGAAAACGTAATTATTTTGCAAGAGAGCCTAAGATCTGTTGATGATACTAGAATGTGGTATTTGGATAGCGGATGCTCTAGGCATATGACGAAAGATGAAAACTAGTTCATCCTATTGGAGCGTAAAATAAATGGGAGTGTCAGCTTTGGAGACAACAAAAAAGGTAAGATTGTTAGATGTGACGCAATAAGTGTCTCTCCTTCATTCGAAGAGGCATCTCTGGACAAAGGACTTAAGTTTAACTTGTTAAGTGTAGCCCAACTTTGTGAAAAAGGTAGAAAGGTTACATTCGACTCATCATGTTGCTCAGTTATTGATGGTAAGACTCACTCAATTATACTCTTTGCTCCTATAATTAATAATGTGTATATGATTGATTTATCCCCAAGCTCCACTAATGTTTATCTATATCTAAGGAGGATAATTTGTGGCTTTGGCATAGAAGATTGGGTCATATAAATATGAAAATTCTATCCAAATTAGACAAAAAGCAATTAGTTGTGGGCTTATCCTATTTCAGCTTCGAGAAATATAAGCTTTGCTAAGCTTGTCAACTTGGTAAGCATGTTAATAAGTCATTTAGGTTTATAAACAATGTAGTAATTATGAGTAGATGACACTACAGGCATGGTCCACTAGGGTGTTTTAGTGGGCTGAGAACGCGCTACAAATGAGAGGCGCGGTCCACCGTGGTGTTTTTGTGAAAATAAAATATCGGGTTAGGTACCCGAAAGGTTTAAAGAGAAAATGAAATCGATTTAGATCGTTAAAACCGAAATCATTGTCTCGTAGTTTAGATCGCTACCTGGATAAGCTTTTCCAAGAATTGAAGTTATGTGAGGCTTAACGTCTGGGGACGGCCCACTAAGACACAGAGATTCGGGTTTGGGATAACATTAAATTACATCTATAGAAAACTATGTTTCTTAATTATGCATATTCGAACTTAAGTCATTTTTGTGTTTAAAGTATGATTTAAAGCGCATGCGGAAAGTAGTAAATCCATACATAAAGCAGTAAATAAATGCGAGAAAATAAAATTACAAATTACAAGACCTCCGGGGATGCAAAAACCCGCCTAATCTATTAATTATATTCCTTTAAAAATAATTGTAATACCGAAGGAAAATAAAATCCTAGGCATACATCTAACCTAATCTAGCTACATCCATAAAGATTAGCACAGGAGATATATCACAACATAAATATTCACACATATGCTTGATTTAATTTTGACGAGGCCCGTGTGGCTCAATTAAAATATCGAAAATTAAATATTCTTATTTTAGGAGAAAACAATTCATTTATTAAATAAATATATTGTTCATTTTTATTTAGTGAAAGTGATCGCATGGCAAAAATGTGAGGTGTGTTATCCGGGAATAATTTTAATTGCCTTCATGGGGTTATTCTAACAAGAATAGTGAAGGATCTCCACAATTAAATAAATTAAAAAATAAAAAGATAAAAGAATAGGAGAAAGTTTACATAATAAAATAAATAATATAAAATAAAAGAATTATAAAATAGAATTTAAACAATGAAAGGCATGAAATAAATCCTAAGTCCACATGTAGAAATGAAGAAAAATAAACAAATCGTGGAAAGAAGCAACTCTAGGAACTCAAAGGCTTACCCTTTCAGCACGAATCCACTTCGACGAAATCGCTAGATCTCCGGGGAACGTTACTTGTTCATTTTTTGGTTGTGATTTGTAAAAAATTTGATTAAAAAAAAATTAAATTCGGAATTTAAATTTGTTTTAGGTCGAAAAATAATTAAAAGAAATTTGTAAAAGATGAAAATAGAGTGTTGTTGTTAAAAAGTCAGAGGTCATTAGTATTTTTTTTGCAGAGAATTTTCGATCCCGAAACATTGAAAATTTCCCCTATTTATAGGGGGAATATCGGATTTGGTTGAGTCCACGGGCCCACTTAGCACTTCGGAGACAAACTTAGCACTTCGCTAGCGAAGCTAGCAAGGCCTTCGTTGGCTAGGCCAGCGAAGTCCTCGCTGGTTTGGGATGGGACAGATTTTTTTCCTTTTTATTTATATTTTTATTATTATTTTTATGTTATTTGTTATTAATTAGTTAAAACTCTTTTAAGTGTTTAATTAATTAATTTATTCCGAAACCTTAAATATTTATTCAAGTCCTTAAAATATTTATTCAAGCTTTTAAGTATTTATTTAAGGCTTTTAAATATTTTGATGGTCGTGAATTTTTATTTAGGCCCTGAAATATTATTTGGTGAGAGCTCCGATTTGAAGATTGTTGGATAATCGAAACTTTGTGAGATTCAAGGATTTAATCCCCGAAAACCGTCATCATTGAATACGCGAGCTGGTACAAAATCTCGTGCTCACAACTTCCCCTCGTGAGATCACTGCTAGTTATAGCCAATATGATCACACTAAATGGAGCGGAGGGATTGAGAGAATACCTGGCCAGTGCGGCTGGCAACTTTAATCCTCGATTGGTGATGATTGATGCCCCTTGTGGGCGATTCGATCATTCCTTATTGTGGCATTCTTTTAACAGGGAAACATTTCTTCCTTCAGAAGCAATCATTGTGTGCCCCTTGTGAGTTGACATTCGATTGATTTTGACTGTTGGAACTACTGGGCCAAGGTGCCTGAATCCATTTCAAAGGGGACTCAAGGAATATTTGATAAAATGTGAACTTATTTTTTATGACAAATTAGAGAATAATATAATGTAAATATATTTCTTAGTATATGTTTTGATTATTTGATTGAGTTTAACGAAGCAAAAATTTTTGCCCCTTCAATCAAAAATTAAAACATGAAAAAATAATAAATTTGATGAGTTAAAAAAATTCTGGGGTGTCCCTTTGATTGCTTCGTTATGTTAAGAGGCTTTTATTGGGCAACAAAAAAAATGGTAGGGTCCGCATCTTTTTCCTATAAATAAATCAATTATCTTCGTTCTTTTTAATTTTACTTTTCTCTTTCTCTCTCTATCCCTCTACTTTCTCTTTTGTCTCCCTTCTCGCTAGAAAAAAAATGTTATCTAAGATTAAGGGAAAGGCCCTTCGAATTGGGGCGAGGCTTGAGTGTCAACCGGCCGATGATCCAGACATATTTTCTATTGATATCGACGTCGCATACTGTTTGAGGGAGACTAACACGATGCTTGGTTTAACACCCACCACCCCCGTAGAGATGTTAGATTCGGAGATTCCTGGTCAGTTTCACCTTTCTCATGTCCAGGTATCTTTAAAACTCGACTTTTATCATTTATTTTCTAAATTTATGTGTTATTTTATCTCTTTAAAAGGCATAACCGAATGAAAACTTGATTCATGTCACAGAACTAGATTAGATTCAAAGAAAAAAGGACATTTGGACATTAAAAGAATTGGCAGAAATGATCTAAAGTCCGTCAGAAATATTTTCCGATGGATAGGCCTCGCTAGCCAAGCCTTTGGCTTCACCGGTGAAGGCCCAGCTTTACCATCGAGGCTGTTGCTGGCTTTGCTAGCAAAGCGCTGGCGAAGCCAACAAGGCCTTCGCTGGCTTGGCCAGTGAATTTTTCGCTGACTGAGACAAGGTTTTTTTTCTTTTATTTATTATTTTTTTAATTACTCATGTAAAAACAATTCTGAATATATTTCGGGTAATTTAAAAAAAAACTAAGAGGTTATTTTCGACAACGTAGAAAAAAATTGAAATTTTCACAAAATTTTTATATAACTTTTAAGGAAACTTGAAGATTAAAATTTATAAAATTGAAGTAAAAATTATAAAATTGAAATGGTTTGAAAGAAGAATTTTCAAGGGTGTTTGAAACAAATTTTGGTTTGGTTCTTTCTTTAGTCGAATTTTTCACCCTACTACTGACCCCGTGTTGTTCGTTTTATAGTCTCCCGTCATTAGCCCTGCGGGTGGACTTACTGCCATTCAAGCGTGGTGGCAACATGTTGCAGCGCAGCCCGAGCTTGCACCAGTCATCGTAGCCACCGGTTTTGGCGATATAGCTTGGACATTGTAGTCGACATATCTTCCTCATGCGACGTTGGCTACTTTGGCTCAAAGATGGTGTGATATATCTCACACCTTCCATTTTGCCATCGGGGAGGTCACCATTACTCCTTTGGATATGGTAGCGATCACTGGCCTGCCCAGGTATAGGACCATGATTCGCCTTAATGCTTATATGGAGTGGTTCTAGGGGAGCCCTATTATTCCCAGACGAGTCGTTGTGTTGTTCGGCATCGAGCCTAGAGTTGAAGCACAGGCCTACTGTGAGTTGGTCGATCACTGGACCAGTCGATCATTTATTACGGCTAGGGAGATCCCTCTTTATGTTCGTTCCTTTATTATTACATTGCTTAGCGTGGCCTTTTTCATGGTCAACTACGGGTTGATCCCTCACATTGACGACATTGACGGGATCATTGGGCTTAATTAGCCTTGAGCAATATTGGCTCAGACGTATTTTGGTCTTGATGTGGCTGTGAGGACCCATCAGAAGGCATTACGATGTTGCCATCTAATTCTTCAGGTATTACAGTTTGCTTGTCATCAAAATATATTGGATTCTTTTAGCTTTTATTGACTAACCCTATTCTTGTGTTTGATTGTACAGGCTTGGGCTTTCGGGTATGGATTCTGTCCTCCGGGATTCTCCATTGCTCTTGTGGGCTCTTGTTGCCTTACCCGGATTTACTCAACTTTTGAGGGAGTCTTCCTAACATTCGAGGAATATCGTGAGTGTCTCTACCACTTTACGCTCGAGTAGGTGATGATTCTTGCTTTATTTTGAGGAGGTTACATTTACCCTTGTTGAAAATTGTTCTAACTTGATTTGATTGTGCTTTTAGGTCAACCGTGATCCTTGGACTGAGCTTACTCACTACTGGGTGGTGAAGAAGATTCGAAAGGAGGTGGACCAGAATCGCTTCATTCTAGAGAGTCCTAGGATGCAATAGTGGTATCCGGGTGAGCGTCTTTAGTACTGGTAGACGAGGCTAGTGGCTGTTAGGCGCATCCTTCCTATGCCTCCTACCGGGCTCTTTTGGGCACATTTGGTGGTTATCCAACCGAAGGATAGGCAATCATATTTCGAGGAGCACGGTGCGCGATTTTCTGATCGATGTGGAGACTACGAGGCCTTCATCCAGGTGTGAGCATGAGATTTTTTACCAGCTCACGCGTTTGATGATAATGACTTTTCGGGATTTAATACTTAAATCGCACAATTTTTTACTGTCCGGTGATATTCAAATGGGAGCTCTCCTCGTAAAAAAATAAATATTTCGGACCCTAAATAAATATTTAGGACTGTAAAAAATATATTTAAAAGCCTTAGTTGAAAACTTAAAGGTTTAAAATATTTTTAAGGACATAAATAAATGTTTAAGGGTTTGGAATAATTTAATTAAATCATTTTTTTAAAGAGAAAAAAATAATATATACACACATATATATAAAAGAAAAAAAGGAGAAAATAAATGAAATAAAAAGAAAAATGAAATAAAAGGAAAAGGAATAAAAAAAGAAAAGAAATAAAACATATAGAAAAGAAATAAAAAAAAGGAAAGAAATAAATATCGATAGGAAATAAAAATGGTATTTGAATAGTGCTATAATATGATCCAAATGTATAATTAAAGGGGTGAATCGGAAAAATTTCCCCTATAAATAGAGGGAATTTTCAGTTGGAAGAGGAGAAAATTTGACAGATAAAAATACTTTTCTCGACGAAATGGAGGAAAAAATTGACAAAAAATATTTTCTTTTCTTGACAAACACGGAGGAATTTTTACTGAAAAAAATATTTTTCTTAAGAAAATAATTCTGGTTTTTTTATAATGACTTTGGTTCATTTTTCTTTTTAAAAATCCTTTAATTATATTCGGGTCTAAAACAAGTTTGGGTTCTTGATTTAATTACTTTTAAATCAATTTATTTTATTTTTTTCTCAAAATCCTCAGATATCCTCAGACGTAAAATAAATTTAGAGTCCGAGTTTGATTATTTTTAGAATAAAAATAAAATATTTTCACACAAAAGTCAAACAAAAAGGAACGAGGAACACTCCCAAAAAATCAAGCAAATTTGTTGACGTGGATTAGTAACAAAAGAGTAAGCCTCTGAGTTCTCAGAGTTGGTTTTTTTTCTTGTGTTTTATATTGTGACATTTATTCTTTTTTCTTTTCTCCTAAAATTCTGATTATTTTATAATTTCTATTATTTAAATTCTATTTTATTAATTCTTTTAGTTTATTTAATTGTCATTTTATTTATTTTATTATGTAATTTTTTTATAATTTTTCTTATTCTTTTAATTTATTTAATTGTGGAAATTATCCAATGTACATGTTAGAATGCCCTTACGAAGGGAATTAAAATTATTCCCGGATAACCGACCTCACCTTTTGCCATGTTATCATTTTTATTAAATAAAAATGAGTGACATATTTGTAAATAAAATGAATTATTTTCTTTCAAAATAAGATTATTTAATATCCGATATTTTAATTAGGCCACACGGGCCTCCTCAAATTTAAATCAAGCATATGTGCAAATATTCATGTAGTGCTATATCTTTTGTGCTAACTTTTGTGGATGCAAGTAGATTAGGTTAGATGTATGCCTAAGATTTTATTTTCCTTCAGGTATTGCAATTATTGTTAAAAAATGTAATTAATAGATTAGGTGGGCAGTTGCATCCTCCAAGGTTCTGTAATTTATTAATATATTTTTCTGCATTTATTTATTGCACTGTGTATGTATTTATTACTTTCCACATACGCGATAAATCATATCATAAACACGTAAATGAAATAAGTTCGAATACACACAATTAAGAAATACGGTTTTCTATAGATGTAATTTAATATTATGCAACAAGAAGTAATCAACTTATCCCGAACCTGAATCTTTGTGTCTTAGTGGACTGTCACCTGGGCGTTAAGCCTCATAGGACTCTAATTGCTGGAAGAGCTAATCCAGGTAGCCACTCTATACTAAGAGATAGTGATTTCAGGTTTTGACAGATCTAAATCGATTTTGTTTTCTCTTTTAAACCTTTCGGGTCCCAGACCCAATTTTTTATTTTCATAAAAACACTGCGGTAGACTGCGCCTCTCATCTTAGTGTGCTCTCGGCCCATCGCTTCCGTGTCATCCGCTCGCAATGGCGACTACATTAGGGAAATTTTCTTAAACTTCATTTTAAAAAGGTTTTAGATCTTGGATAAGTGCCTAAAATTGTTAATTATGTTATTCTACGTTTTCTTAATATGACATATTCATAATTTCGCATTGTAATAGAGGGGATTAGCCCGAAAGTCTAAGGTACCCTATTACCGTGATACTTTCTCTTGTGCTCATCTTCCTCTCTGAGAAAATATAGTACTTGAGCGAGTGGAGTACTTGTTGTCATACTGCATGTACCACCCTCGTTAGAACCTATTTGGGGAGAGGCTTGTAGTGTATATTAGTGCAACAAGAACCATCTACATCAGCAACCCAAAAGCAAACCTCATGTAGATAAGCCGTAGGAATTTTCCTTAGGGTGTTACCCAAGAAATGATCATACATTATATTTTCCTTGTAGGTACGCTCCTTAGCACCCTCGTGGTACTAAGATGAACCAAACTTAGGATAGAGACTAGAAAAAAACCCTACGTGCCGAAGTTGTATGGTTGGAAGTTTGAACATTGCATGCTATGTGTTTACTACTTTCGATTCATCACTCATTGTACAAATGTGTCATGATAACCACAAATCTTAGTGCAAAAACTTGAATGCACACACTCATGATATTAAAACGATATAACATAGCATCATCATGATAGCAAATCGGTGTTGCATACACTTAGGATTAATTGACACTCGAGATCATGTCACCCTAGGATAATATGAAACCAATTAGAATCATGAAATCATCATTAACACCAATTTGCATGATGTCCACTTGACATCAGACACATAGCCCACATGGGGCAATAACATATCCCACACAATACCTATGAGATGTCCACTCGACATCTAACTCATAGCCCAAATGGGATAAATACGTAACTATATTTTTCCCACATCGTGTGATGTCCCTGCTGACTTCTGAACCTAAGCCCACACGGAGTGAACTTATTTCGAAAGTCTTACCTTACCAATCTTCAAGGGTATACGCTTAACCATTCACCCACACGGGGTGATGATTTATGCATCACCGCATACCCTTAAATAGTGATGACCACAGTAGCATATGAAACTCCGCCCTAATTGGGAAAAATAACAAAATCATTCATTCGATAGCTACATACGGTAGTTGTTTTCATTTATTCAATTTCATCAAGGAATGTCGCATTGCTTATCCAAAATCAATTTGACCTCTTCATTCTATGAGATCTAGTCACAATACAAAATCTCAAACTATTGATTTATTACCACACAAGTAACTTGATCACCTCATTTACACCACTCATGCTATAATGTCACACGGACATCGTACAGATCTCAAATCCATTCCTAGGGCCTGGTATTTTCATTTTATCAAATGACTAACCTGTATGTTTCAAATGGATTGACAAACACATTATTTATCTCACATCATGGCACATTAAACCCTTGTGAATGAACCATAATATTAACATTTCATGCATATTTTCACATCTTGAATAGCACCACGAATCTTACACACATCATCTAATCCTCTACTTGTGTATAAAGGGGGACTTGGAAAAGGCCTGCTCATCGCTTAGTCTGCATTTCTCTGATCGTGGCCAATTTAGAGGGTGTTTTGTACACTGACTCAAGTAAGGACTCGAGTTCCGATTCAGACTCAGTTCAACGGGCATCTTTCAATTTTGATAGCATGATAAGTACACAAGGAGAAGTTGCGGGGGAGGATCAGCCCTTCTTTATGGGATAGAACTCTCAATAGACACATCAACCATCTGTGAGCACCGAGATTGCAGCTGCTTTGAATGCCCTTACAAATAGTGATCACTGGCATCAATCATTCTTCAACACATCAGGATAAGTCAACCCGAAGAAAGGGCTCATGATGTGGTGTCCAACCCGGATGTCACCCTTAACATCAGCGGTCCGAGTAATCAACTTAGAGCAAGTGAACCTCTTACTTCTTATATGATGCATCCAGCTCATAACACTGCTCCTACTTTCGTTTACCAATTCGGGGTAAGACAAGGTCAGCTGAATCAGAATCAGGCTCAGATTAGTTAGCCAGGATATAATTTTGCCAATCCTTTCCAGCATCAATCCGAGAATCACTTCTTCCCGGGATAGCCTGGCCAGTTTGCACCAGGACCTTTTTTTTTTATCAAGGAGTGGCCTAATAATATATTCCTAATTAGAGTATGCCATTTTCCTCATAATTCTAAGCTATCCCTCAGCTAATCAATTTTGCAGTAACTCCCAAGGGAACTACCTTTCCTCAGGGGTAGTATGGCTTCTATCTAGGCACTGGGAATACCACTCTCTAGCAACTAGGCATGGAGGAATTGTGATAACATTTCTTGGTCTCTCATAGTGGCCATTTAATGAATACATACCCAACATAGCTGATAATCGGGGACGAAGAAAGCTTACCACCAAACTTCACGATGCCACAATTTGAGAAGTATGTGGGTTTTAGAGACTTGCGTGCTCATTTAACACATTACCAAATAGTGATGCGCACATTGAGGGTAAGCGAACAAATGATGGCTAAGCTCTTCATTATTACCTTGGGACACCCGGTTAACAAATGGTGCAGTCACCTTCCGCCAAACGTAGCTTATGATTGGAATAACCTTTCTTAGGCTATTATGGGGCATTATGGTTTCGACACCTAGATGTTAACCACAATGCAAAATTTGGTGTCTATAAGGTAGAAGTAGGGTGAGAGCTTCAAATCTTACTATGAGCATTGGATTGCCACACAGGTCAGGCTTAAGTCTAGTTTAACCCTACCAGAGATGATAACCAAACTTCTCGATGACTCACTACCACCTTATAGAAGCAAGTTCGGGTCTGATATCTTTTCCAGCTATCAAGAAGTGTTTGACAAAGCGAAGAGGATGGAGTACTTCGAATCTGAGGATAAACCTGTTGGGAAACCTGCCAAAGGGCATTAGTATGGGAAGATGACCGTGAGATGATAACATAATTATGTAATAAATAAGCTTGTAGCAACTTTGCGCATGAGGTTTTTGAACTTTTTGAATAAATTAAACTTTGTTTACTCGCTTGATATCCTATTGATTGACATTACACATTCTCATAAACATATGCATAATGTTTTTAGCATGTATGACACATCATGTCATGAAATTAATTTGGGTATAAATGGATCCCCTTAAGTTCAAATGATTTGACTATTGAGGAAAATTTAGAGACAAACGTAGGTACTTAGACAATGCGTGATAACATTTGCCTATAAAGACGTGAGGTCGATAAAAGATTGCCAAGCACAAAACCTCCACCAACTATTAAGAGTTTGTTTGGTATTGCTTTTCAAGCTACTGTCCCAATAAGTTGTTCTCACAAATTTTTAATACAATTGCATATTTTAGCTTTGAACAACACATTTTGGTCCTTCATACTATATAATTAGGAACTGTCTGACTTATTTTTTTCAAAATTTACTCTGTTGCTTATAGCAAAAGCTTCAAAATGGAGCTTTTCTGAAAAGCAACCTGGGAAAACAATCCCAAACTGGCCCTAAGTCAGCCAAGCAAAAGTTAAAATGGTCGGAGCTAGAATAGGCTGAAAAGTCAACAAAGCAAATTGAAGTTAACTTTTCCCAAAAGGGTCAAACAACCTGCAATGGGCTTACATAATGCTAGTGTCAAATCTTGGAGCACGTCAACAACTCCATTACACAGCCCACCAACACTTATGGGCTGATCATTACACTGTCGAACGTAAACTGTTCACCCTCGATGGATTCAAGCTACCAGATTCGAGGCCTCTGATCCCCGACGTATAACCTATTCTCTAGGAATTGTTGGTAAGGAGAATAATTGAATTTATAAGAAATCGTTGATGATCAAGCATCATCATCACGTATACCTCAAGCTAGCAAACCAGCATGAGCACCAACCAATCGATTAGAAACATGGAGCAAGATAACAATTGAAGTCGTGGACATGGATGGCAACCAATCTATAAGTCAAATTAACCAAGACTGGCACAATCGCTATCACGTATAGGTGAAAGAAATAAATCGGGTAAAAAGCAGTACCAACAAAAAAATAAATTTGTAATTAGCCTATCAATTAGCACTCTGTTAGTTGAGAAAAATTTAGGGCCTCTTTTTAAAACAAAAATAAGAATATCTCACTGAGTTGAAAACCCGAAAAGGGTGGCTCAGGCAAAATTTAGGGCATTAAGAGAACAACATTGGTTAGAAAACCTAAGAGGCTAATCGATGGTAGGAGTCAAATCATTTGAAACATTTATACCCATGTTAAGTTCATCAATGATTTGTCATTTTTGCTAAATCTTTATGCATATGCTTATATTGATTGCTTTCATACCAATGGTAGAATATCGCAAGTAAACATTCCATTACATCATGGTTCAATAAAAAAATATTAATAAAAGAAAAAGAAAAAGAAAAGAAAAGATGAATCTACTGGATTGAAAACCTGAAAGGGCAGTCCAGGCAAAAATTAAGAAAAGCTTCGATAGATTGAAAACCCGTAAGGGCGGTCTATGCAGGAATTAGAACCAAAGAAATATCAAATCCATTATCTCATCCTTGGAATAGTATAGGATATCATTTGTCTTATCTAGATATTAGGACGAATATCTTCTGATTTCCCTCGCAATACTTCAAGCAAAAGGACTTCTAAGCTCTCATTATCACAAGTATTGTATAAAATGTGTTCTAAGCTAAGTTTACATGCTAAGCCCCATTACAAGTTTTATTATCTAGTCTACAACTATCTGCAATGCTGAGAAGATAATGAACTACCTCTGGGATGACTAGACAAAGAATGATGCGGATGCTGTTAGTGATGCGATTGGTGTTGTTGATTATGCTGAGATTTAGGATCTTCTTGAGGATGTTGACGCTGACCTGAGAAAGAATGTCTATATTGCGACATCATACTCATTGAATCTTCCACTACCTTCTCCCCCTTTGTTATATGGCCTTTCACAATTTGATCCAGGAATAAGTTAAAAGAGTTGATGGAAGCTTGGAAGTCCTCCTGCTTGCCTATAAGTGCTGAAGATAATTTTGATTGAAGTTGTTCCTTCCCTTTGAGAGTTAGGATGTCTTCATCATTTAGTTCTTCAAGAAGCAAATGGTGACACCCCGTGAGATGGGTAATTTGATCAAATCCTTGGTAGGCGAACTATTGAAAGCACTGCAGCAAATCACGAAAGTTTGAAGTAGAGATAGCAATCTTCAGTTGAGCCTCCATATCAATTATTCTTGGGTAGATTGAGTGCATTGTTTTTTCTGTGAAATCAATGTCCTTCGAGATATAAATCCCTGCGGTGACCATCTGATTAATAGAGCATTGCATATCATTGATTTTATCCTTCATTAAGTTCAGCTTCTTGTGTACAGAGAGGCCAATATCTGGGTTAAGTGACTTAATTGGCTCAGGGAATAGCTTGCCAATAGCATCAATTAGAGCTTTATATGCTTTTGAGACCTTTTCATCCATGTTGTCATTGATAAGCTTGCATGCAGACTCCATCTTCTCATCAAAGGCATCAAGGTTAAGCGAAGGTTTCTCAACCTTCTTCCCAATCTCGTCAACAACTTTTAGCACGCGATCCATTTTCTTGTCATAGTTTACCATTAGCTTGGACATTGACTATAAAAACTTAGCCATGCTGTGATCGATGTCCTTTATGTTCTCCACTTCTTTGAGTATAATTTTAATCTTCTTATCGGTGATCCTCTTGATCTTAGCTTGTTCTTCTCCAAACTCTTGATCTTAAGCTACTTAACTTCTCAGCAGTAACATCAATGCTACCCTTCATGTTTCTTACTACCGCGTTAGCGATAATAGTAGACGTGAGTATAGAAGTGACAACTACGCTGAGTTGAGCCACAGAATCAGACATCCTAGATAGGATCAGAGCCATCTTGTCTAAAAAACTTTTGGCGCTCTCTTTCTCCAGGTGGTTACGAATCGTAAACAAGCTCCCTTAAATCTTCTCAAACTCTTCATAGTCGATAGATTCGGAAGGAATACTCGAGTGCTCCTCAAACTTTGGAATTTTAGCCTTAGATTTAGTGGATAAATTTATCAATTCTTGAGTAGTAGCCCTCGGCTTACTGCTCCATCTAACTCAGCATCAATTTTTAGAGAGGGGAATTGCTTCCTTATTAGCTCTCTAATCTGAGCTAAGATAGATGAGCCAGCCAATTCCTCTTGGACTAGCTTACTGATGGAGGGAGTTGCTTCATTGGTTATAAAATTTGCCTTAGCATCTTCCTTACTTACTTTTCCATGCTGAGCGGAGTTCTCAGTGTTAGGAACTTTCCTAACCAAATGGGTTAGAGGGGTAGTGGATGGTTGTGAAGAAAGGTTTGGTTTTGAATTTTGTACATTTGAAGAAGTGGGATTAGGTATGGACTTTACAGGGGAAGGGATTATTGTAGTTTTAGTATTTTGTGGAGGAGAAGAAGCAGTATTTTGTGTGTTTTGAGTTTGAGTATTGGAAGGAGAAAAAGGATATTGTGTATGGGTAAGAGAATTAATAGTTTTTGGTATTTGAGATGGTGAATTTACAGAAGTAGAAGGGATTTCAAGATTTACAGGGATAGGTGTTTGAGAACTTATAAAAGAAGAAGGATTAGGATTTATAATAGAAATGAGAGTAGGTTATAAGGGTACCTCTAGGTTAGCTGATTAACCAAAGGATGGGTCATCTTGAGGTAATTTAGAATGAGTTTAAGTTATCTTAGTCTAAGTGAAAGGTGGGGTAGGAATGCTGGAATCAGGAAGAGCATATTCTTCCTGATCGAGGATTTGTATAGTGTCTCTAGCATCCTCAACACTATTCAACACTTGGATGTTTTTCTTTAATGGTCGAGTAGTGGTAGATATTTTACGCTGGGTACCCTTTGTCTTAGTTATTACTTCCACTATATGCATGGTAGCACCCGGACTTGTGGTTTCAGGGTCCTCTTTGCTCATTTTTGAATCCCTTTACCCTTCATCACCTTTAGAAACCATAAGTTTGTGCTTCCGCTGAAGTAGGGTTTCCTCATGCTCCCTCACATCCTTAACTTCATCAGTTTATTGTTGAGCTTCCTCTACCTTTTGTTTCACCTCACCTTCCCTTTGAGCACGATTTTTCAGTTTTACTTGCTTTCTTTGTCTAGGCTAGGGCTGGGCAGGTGTATCTCCTACCCTTATTTTTGCTAGGCTTTTCTTAGCCCTAGAGGATGTGCCTTTGGTTTTGGAGAAGTAGCAGTGGTTGAAATCTGTTCCATCTTGACAGTAAGTGGAACATTATCATTTGTTTCCTTGCTACTACCCTCAAAGTCCACCATGAAGCTATCTTCATCCTCCTTGGTTACATCCACAGGTACTACTATCGGTACAGCCTTAGCTTTTCTTCTAGCATCCTGAGCTTTGGAGTACCTAGTATGTACCGGGTCATGATAAAGCTTTGAGAATTACATCATAACAAAGGTCTTCTTCATTATAACCATAGTATCTCCCTAGACCTTCAACAAATAGAGAGACGTCCACCTTACTGCCTTCATTAAGGCCATGATCAAGTACCCATAGTGGTAGATGGTACTAATTTTGGTCAAGTGATGAAGAATCATCACTGGCCAGTTCAATTGCTTACCCTCTACCATATGGTAGACTACACAACTTTAGAAGTAGGTGTAGCTTGAGATGGATCTAGTCTTTGGCAACAGTAGCTTCACTACAAGCTCATGGAAAACTCTTGCTATCTATCTCATTCCAAAAGCAGCAATCGGTCTATACCAATAGTTTGCAAGGACCTCCCAATCCTCATGAACAACTCTATGGCTTTCTCATCACCATTCCTCCTAAGTTAAGTTCCTTTGTGAGGCATGTTGAGGATGCTAGCTAACAGCCTTGCGTAGATGAGGTGGCAATATCCCTCGATTTCCTCCAATAAGACATCATTATACCCTTGGATGGTGTAAAGATTCTTGTAGAAGCTCCGAATTAAGCCTGCAATGGATGGTCCTTCCAGTTGTAGAAATTGGCTCAAGTTTTTCTACTTGATCACTCTATAAAGGATTCTATTCCTCAATAGTCCTTCATAGTCCACTTCATAGACTAGGCCAAAATCTAGGTTTGACCCCCATTCAACCTTAGTAGACACCGTTATAGTGAGGAAGGTGATTTTTTCTTTGGAGCCTCAAGGTTTTCTTGGTGTTCACCATTTCAGAGAAGAGAATTTGAGGGAAAAGAGAAGAGATTAGGGTTCTTTGCAAGAGAAATGATTAGAATTTAAGGATGCAAGTAACCTCTCTCTTCATCTCCTTGCGGTTTTTATACGAAATTCTCCACTTGTAGTGAGATGTGACTCTTGCAAAAGAGAAGATTAAAATCAACACTGAGATTAACACTGAATTCACCGACTAAGTAAATGGTGAGTTTAACTACAGACGGTTCCAATCAAGAATTTCTTTTTGAAAGACGTGGGTTTTTAAGTTTTAACTGCGAAATTAGATCTCACTACGTTACTTTAAAATGCTGACGGTGTTAAATATTTGTTACCTCATTTGGCTAGATTTAGTCTCTAACACTTAGCCAACTTTCTAGATTTTTCTTCATATGGGTTTCGCCATTCTAATTAGCTACCTTAGAACATTGAACTTCTCCTTGGGCAATGATTTGGTGAATATGTCAGCTCACTGTTCCCCAGAAGGAACATACTCTAGTTTGACGTCTCCCTTCAGCACATGATCCCTTATGAAGTGATGTCTAATATTGACATGAGTCATCCTACCATGTTGAACTGGATTCTTGGATAGGTTAATTACGCTCTTGCTGTCACACATAACTATGAAGCATTTAGACTTTATACCATAATCCTCCAGTTGCTACTTAATTCATAGCAGTTGTGCTACACAAATTCCTGCTGCCATGTAATTTGCTTCAGTTGTACTCAACGTAATAGAAGTTTGCTTCTTGCTATACCATGAGACAAGGCATTCTCCAAGAAAATGGCATCCTCTTGTGGTGCTTTTCCTATCGAACTTGTCTCTTCCATAGTCAGCATTTGTGAATCCTCTTAGAGTGAAATCTGTACTGTTAGGATAACACAGACTTGCATTAAGAGAACCTTGCAAGTACTAGAGAATTCTCTTAACTGTGGCTAAGTGAGATTCCTGGAGTCAGCTTGATAACGTGTATAATAGCACACAACATACTGAATATCAGGCCTACTAGTTGTAAGGTAAAATAGAGAACCAATGATTCCTTTTTAGAACTTGTTTTCTACTGGTTTACCAGCTTCATCCTTACTTAAGATAATATTAGTGGTTATGGGAGTGGACATTGGCTTCGAATACTCCATATTAAACTTCTTCAAGACTTCTTTGGTATTCTTCACTTGACTGATGAAGATTCTATCTTCACTTTGCTTGATTTGAAGTTCAAGGAAAAAGTTGAGCTCTCCCATCATTGAGATTTCAAACTCCCTCTTCATTTATTTTCTGAACTCCTTGCACAACTTCTCATCAGTTGCTCCAAAAATGATGTCATCAACATAAATTTGGACTAGCAGCACATCTTCTTTTGTACACCGGATAAACAGAGTTGTATCTACTTTCCCTCTTTCATATCCTTTGCTAATAAGGAAATTAGTCAACCTCTCATACCAAGCTCTTGGAGCTTGCTTCAATCAACAGAGAGATTCCTTTAGTTTAAAGACATGCTCAGGATTCTTCGAATCTTCAAAGCCTAGAGGTTGGAGGATATAAACTTCCTCTTGAATGAATCCATTCAAAAATGAGCTTTTAACATCCATTTGAAATAGCTTAAAGTTCATATGGGATGCGAAAGCACACATGATTTGAATTGCTTCAAGCCGACCTATAGGAGCATTAGTTTCATCATAATCAATGCCTTCTTACTGATTGTAGCCTTGAGCATCAAGCCTGGCCTTATTCCTGACAATAGTACCATATCCATCAAGCTTGTTCTTGAAAACCCATTTGGTGTTGATGATTGATTTTCCTTTGGGCTTTGGAACTAGATCCCAAACATCATTGCGCTTGAACTGATCCAGCTCCTCTTAAATTACGATCATCTAGTAATTATCTCCTTCTACATCTTCGAACTTCTAGGGTTCAATCAATAAGATGAAAGTTGGATGCTCATCATTCTACTAAGTTGACCTTGCGCCATCATTGGATTATGAACATCATCAACATTCTATACTCAGCTCATCATGATGTTCATAATCTAGTGATAGCGCGAGGTCAGCGCAGCAAGATCATGAGCCATCCTGCTTTCATCTTATTGATTGAACCCAAGAAGTTCGAAGATGTTGAAGGAGATAATTATTGGATGATCGCGATGCAAGAGGAGCTATATCTATTCAAGCGCAATGATGTTTGGAATCTAGTTCCAAAACCTTAAGGAAAATCAATCATTGTCACCAAATGGGTTTTCAAGAACAAGCTTGATAAAGATGGCACTATTATCAGGAAGAAAGCCAGGCTTGTTGCTCAAGGCTACAATTAGCAAGAAGTTATCAATTATGATGAAACTTATGCTCCTATAGCCCGGGTTGAAGCAATTCGAATCTTGTGTGCTTTCGCATCCCATATGAACTTTGAGCTATTTCAAATGGATGTTAAAAGCACATTCTTGAATGGATTCATTCAAGACGAAGTCTATGTCCTCCAACCTCCAGGCTTTGAAGATCCGAAGAATCCTGAGTATGTCTTCAAACTAAAGGAAGCTCTCTAAGGATTGAAGTAAGCTCTAAGAGCTTGGTATGAGAGGTTGACCAACACATGGATATAGTTATTTCCTAGTGTCTATCTTATAGCGATCTCCAATGTATTACTCGAATACATCCATGTGTTAAATCAAGGTACCACCTTCAGCTCGTGAGATCGACTGCTTTGATCTAATCCAAGGAGTAAGCCTACACATGCTAGTCCGTCTATTCCATTGATGTCCAGTCTCAATGAAACTATGACTAGGGATATTTACACTATTCATAGTAACACGTATGTGCTATTCTCACACCACATATCTCCCACCACATATCTCCCACTATGTCCATGCACTTTTAAACCATTAAGTAGTCACGGACTTTATCTTATCAATGTGCATTTTCATATTTATTACTATACATATATGATAATAGCGAGATATATAAATAAATAAAAAACACTAATAAGAAACAAATATTCGTTAATTATTGTTATTAATAATTCAAAACCGTTACATTATAGCTAATAAAGATATATCCCCTAATTGCCTCTAGGACATACATCTTGTCTAACATGATAAATATGGTACAATCCGGATTTCCAACTGATTTCGTATTCGGCCAAATCTTCAAAGAAAATCCTTGAGTGAGACACTTTTGGTTGAGGAAGCAGTACGTGGGGAGGTAAATGTGGAGGATATGTCTTCTATGGTTGTTAAGAGAAAGCCAATCGACTTAAATATAATCAAGCTCTTACCAAGGGGTCCAAGAATGGCTGGTAAGGCTTAGCCAATTGATTTGAGTATGATACAACTAGATGAGGATTTTGATGAGTTTGCGTAAGAGGAAATGGAGCCACAACCTTTATACCTGGTAGAGACCAAAGAAGGAACACGTTTTTCCAAAGAGGGGTATATTATGAATATCACTCGTAGTGGGAGAGTCTACCAATCTAGCAATCTCGCCTAGTAAGGGAGCGAAATTGGGAAAACCATCCCGCCAACATTGGTGACCCCTCCAGTCACCGTTGAAGAAGAGGATTCTATGATAGATGAACTAAAATTCACACCTGAGAAAATAAGCATAAGGAAGTTGTTGATCAAGTCACGAGAACATCGTGCTGTAGTTGCGAGAAAATTAATGGAGATGGAAGTTACACCTTTAGCTTCCTCTCAAGAAATATGTGCAGTCATTGGAGGAGAGATGATCCCTAACCCTCCACTTGAAATTACTTATTCACCAATGGACCTACCCCTTGAAGGAGTGAATCATAACAAAGCACTTTATCTAAAGGCTGGAGTTTTGGGTAGGATTATCTCATGTGTCATGGTGGATGATGGTTCTGCATTGAATGTTTATCCAATGAAGATATTACCAGCTTTGGGTCTATCAAAAGAAGCTTTGCGCCAGTCTAATACAATGATAAGAGCATATGATGACTCCAAATGGGTTGTGATTGGGACGTTTAAAATGGAGGTGACGATTGGAGAAGTTAAGTCCCAAGTTATCTTCATTGTGATAGATATCGCAGTAACATTCTCTCTACTCCTTGGAAGACCATGGTTTCATGCTTTGGGAGACGTTCCTTCCACCTTCCATCAAAAGGTCAAATTGCCTCACAATGGAAAGATAATAACTCTGGAAGTTGACGAAGAATCAGTGGTGGCTGCTTTAGGGGCTTGTGATCAACCTATGACTGGGTTTCAAGTGGCTATGATTAGTAATGAGAATGTTGGAAAAGAGACTGAATTTCCTGAATGGTTGAACTACTATATGGAAAAGTAGAACTATACACTGGGAAAGGGCTTGGGTACGAAAGGGAAATGTATGCCCACTTTTAATATTCAACTTGGCGAAACACGTCCACATGGAATTGGGTATAAGGGTAAAACCAAGGGATATTCAACGTCTTACAATCTTAATCTGGTTGAAGCTTTTGTCCGTATGACTGAAGAAAACTATAAAGGGGATACGGAACCTGTGGAGATTGATGGGATGCAATTGCCTGGATTTGAGATTTTTAATGATTTGGTGGACTTCATTGAGTTTGATAAAGGACCCATAATAAGAATGTTGCGGTTTGAAGAGAAGGAAGGTCATCCTATGGACCTTGGAGAGCTAGCTGTTAATGTTATGAATGAGGAAGGAGATCCGATGATGATTGAGGAAAGGAATAAGATGAGGAGATTGAAGCTGCCATTGAATCTATCTCTAAAACTTTGTCTATTCTTATGAAGAAGGGGACGAAAGATAAAAAAAGTAAAAGTGGAGATGATTGCAAGGTTTTGAATCTATTTATTTTAAGGGCTTATATTCAGTAACGGTCCCAAAAACCTTATTCCCCACCTTTCTACCGATAAGATAAAAGTTCAAAATATGAACAGGTGTTGTCAATACCGCTTATCAAATAGAAAAATGGTGACCAATGCAAGTATACAGTTTCTATGTAGTTTTAAAAGATATCGATCCCACAGGGAAGGAACCAGTTCTAAAGACCAACAAGAGTAACGGAACAAAGAAAATAAAATAGATAATTTTATTATTGTTGGTTTGGTTGGAATATGATGGTAAATAAATAGATAAATGTATAAATAGATTAGAGTAGAAGAAATCGGTATAGATTATCCCTACGAACAAGTATAGCAAAGAAACATGCAAATTCATCAAAGATATTACGTACACTAAACTACTTTAACAAATTCGGTTCTACACACTTAGATATTCAATTATTCACCGTAGAGTAACACATGAAATGACATTTCTAAATCTAGTGCAAACGAATTAAGACAATTATATAAACCTGGATAATAATATCACATAGCCATATTTAGAAAGTTACCATTCCAAAAATGTTAGCTCACTAAACAGCGTTATAATCACAGATCCAGTGATTATACATAATCTTGTTAACCCCAAAATCACTCTTAAAGTTAACTCAAAAGCATATAACTTTATTAATATAAAAAACTCAACACAAAATACACAATATGACACATAGACATATCATAAACTTTGAAATAGAAAGTATAAGTAGAAAACAAAGTAAAGTTGTAAGGTATGCAAGTGAAAGCTAAAGTTGATTAAACCGTATCCACTCTTTAATAGGAGTCATCAATTCCCGCAATTCCTACGTCTACTTTAACGCTTTCGACTCGTACATAACCTCCGCTAGCATGCTATTCTTTGTGAATTTCGAATAAAATAATGTTGAAGAATGAAAACTTTTATTGATAAGTGCTTTGCAAATACACCCATACAACAAATGATTGAATTTGTGTAGAATTATAGTGATCGAAATAGGAATCGAATCACTTATACATTTTTCTTGTTATAACTTTGAATGTAGCGAAATCTAGATATTTTCACTCTCTATCTATACATACACGTCTACCATGCATGTCCCCTCTCAATATGCCCTCGAAATTGACTGGTCTTGAACCCTATTTATAGAGTACGAAGGGTTACGTCTATCCAAATGAAGAGTCATGTCCATTGGCGAAGAGTTGCATCACTTCATTGTGATTTGATGCAAAGTCTTATCCTTATCCACAATGGAAAGGAACCTTTTCATGAATGGTTGACTTCCAAAAGGTGTCTTTTCATCTTGTAGTTAATGGCGGTTGGTCGTTTTTATCTGGCAGTTGGTAGTTGATAAGAGATAACAAATAACCGTCACAAGTCATGATCGCGAGTCACATATCATGATCGTGACTATTGATTGGCAATTTTCAGCTTATGAAGAGTGACAAGTCACTACCGTGAATAGGTGTCACGACCGTGAAATGTCGTTTCTTCATTATTCTTCTTTGCAACTTAGCCGATCTTTGACAACTTCGATCGTAAGCTAAATCCTTGTGTTCCATGCATCTTTTTGCACATTTTTCACTCTTTTTATATAGAATTCCATTTTTGATCATTTTACTCCCAAGATTCACCTAGTTTCTGCATTTGCATAAAAAATAACTACATACCACGTGAAATCTTTTATATGAAGTATAAAATGAAAGAAAACCATATCGTTTTATATATAGAAATGTCATGATAATAAGTGTAATTATACACTTATCAACTAGGCTCATTTAAATTTCCTACGTGTTTACTATCCGCAATTTACTTACCGTATTATGCATGTGAGATAAACTATAACATAAACGAAAGTATCCAGTTTAGTTCGAATATTATAAACATGGTTTCTATCAAGTATAATTTAACTCAAATGATGATGAAATAGGTAACTCATCTAAACCCGAACCTCTATTCTATGGTACGGATTAGGTAAAAGGATCTAAGCTGTACCAAATTTTCCCAGAATAGCTGATCCGGGTGACGACTCTGTAACATAGACTAGAGATTTAGGTCTCAGGTCTTTTGAGCTTGAATATCACTTTTAAGCAACTCTCTTTCCAACAAATTTTTGGAATCAACATAAAAAAACTCCTTCTTTTTCGAAAACCCCAAACCCCATTTCACGGGGCTGGCACCTCGCAGCGACCGCGCGAGTCGAACATCGTCCGCTCATAGTGGCGACTTCGCTGGGGACTCTTTTTTAAACTTGAAACAAGTTTGAAAGATTTTAGATGAGTATTGAAAAGTCATCAAATGAGTTAATCCACATTTAAAATATTGAACAAAAGCATATGCATTAGATGGCTTAGCCTTCAAGATTAGGATGCCCCTATTACCGTAAAGCTTGTGAAAGTATCATTCCCATGCTGACCAAAGATACTTAAGCGGGTGGATCACTTGTTGCTATATCATATGTACCTCCGTTGTTCACACCTATTTGGGGATAGGCTTGGAGTGTATCTTAGTGAAACAAGAACCTTCTACATCAACAACCCATGACTGAACTCATATAAGGAAATTGTACATACTTCCCCTAGGTTTACCAAAATAAATGCATCTATTGTGTAGGTTCGCTCCTTAATACTTTGCGGTATTAAGATAACCCAAGCCTAGATTTAGAAGCCTAACCCTTATACGCGGGAGATATAAGGTTGGAAGTGATATGTTGTGTGCTACATGCTATGTGTTCATCACATCACCATGTTTATTTTGCTTAAAGCATCATGCTAACCCATGATTTGTTGTGCAGACACAAATCATACATACACATATCTCGACATCATCTACCTAGAGTTAGAAAGATGCGATGAGACAGCATCACCTAGGGTTACAATCACCCATGGTTAGGACAATGCTTAGTAAGCACTCAAACCTCTGTCCGCTTATAATCATAGACTTCTAAGCCTAGGGTGTAACACACTGTTCTACCTGAACTTGAACCTAGAATTAGCAGACGCGACAAGACAACGTCACTTAGGCTAGGATCATCCTTGGCTATAGCAGTGTCTGCTCAGCACTCGAACCTCCGCCCGTTTGGAGTCATAAAACATAGGGTATAACACATCGTTCTACCCAAACTTGAACATGTAAGATGCGATAAGACAGCGTCACCTAGGGTAGGATCATCCTTTGTTATAGTAGTGCCTGCTCAGCAATCAAACCTCTACCCATTTAAAGTCATAAACCATAGGGTAAAATACATTATTTTACTCGAACTTGAATATGTCGAGAGCAATCCATAGTGATTAGTTCTCAAAGTTGAAAAGCGCATTATCACATGGATAATTCGTGATTTCTTATCATTTTTCTATCCGTTTATTTTAGAAGGATTGGTAAACTTGCCAACTTTTCTTGCTAAAACGACATTCCTTTACATATTGCCACATGGGCAGTATAGTAACCATTAATTACAGTATAGTTTGTTTCAAATGGATTGACAAACATACCACTTTTGAATAGCTTGTTACCACACGAGTAATAAGCTACAATCGTCGGTTTGTTTCAAAAGGATTGGTAAACTTAATTTTCTTTTAGCTAGCTCCCTAAGCCTACAATGATTTTATTAATCATCATGGCATATTAACCCTTGTGTCGCAGCCATTACATGAACATTTCACGCATCAGTCTCAAGTCAGTCAAGCATGCATTTCATTTCTACTGACGGTTGATTGAATCTTCTTCAGTTAAGGTTTGGAAGAGGTCAGCTTATCAGCTCGTCCGGATCTCTCCCATTGTGGCTCACCAAGCATAATCATTCATCGAGGGTCTTTCGCACATGGATTCTAGTGAGGGTTCAAGTTTAGATTCAAGTTCAGGTTCAGAGTTCAATTCAGAGCAACATTCAATTTTTGGTTCAGAGCAGATTCTCAGGATGGAAGATCAATAAAATGTTTTGGGGGGGAGTGATCAGCAAGTCCAGGATAGGCCTGTGGCCTACAATTTGGGTCAATTCAAGACATAGCCAATACTCTTACCGCAGTTCTCTACAGTGATCAATTCGCTCAAGCTATGCAATTCCACATCGTCCTAGGCAATAAGAGGTCAGGCAATCCGATCAAGAACTCATTAGGAATCTTCAAGGTCCTGCCGCTGCTAGTCATCCTATGGTTAGGAGACCCGACTATGCCCCTCACACATTACCATCATCTAGTGACCAGCTTGCCATAAAAGGCTCCCAAGAAGTCGGCCAATTCTAGTTCCCCCCTAGATTGGGACAAGCTAGTTTCGGAGTGGGTCAGATCTCAGGAAGCAGTGGCTAGGTAAGAGTTAGTGTAGATCAGTTGGTTATGGATCAGTCAGCTATACCAGGGCAGTCAGGCTTTCAGCAAGTGTTTCAGCCAGGTTATCAGTAGTTTTCAATAGTAGTAAGGCTAGGAGGGGCCTCTTTTGGTTTCACCCCTACCACACAAGGGTTCTTCCCCCAGTCTGGGGCTATTCCGAGCTTCCAAGTTCCATCTTTAGGGTATGGCATGGGTTTCAATTCGCCAATGACTCAGTATCAGGGTTGATTCTCAACCCAGCCAACTTCTGCACTTCTTCCCAAGGGGTCTTGTATATCCCCAAGCTCTATATAATCAGTTTGATGGCCAAGCTAGGCTAGAGGTGGGCCATTTTATTCCCCAGCCCAGTATAAAAGAGCTTTGGTAACAGTTCTAGGTGAATCACGCTGCTCAGCATACAGGCTTCTAGCCCGGTAATTATTCGGTGCCCTCGGTAGTGCCAAGTGATGATTGGCTTTCGGAAAATTTCTCAATACCAGAGCTAGTGAAGTTCAATGGGGAAGGAGATCCCCAGGGCCACTTAACCTATTATCAAATAGTAATGAGAGCCCATCAGGTCAGCAACAAGATGCTGGCCAAGATGTTTATAGTAATGCTGGCCGCTCCGGCCAATCAATGGTATAACAACCTGCCCACGGAGGTGTCTCATAATTAGGAGTGACTGTCTATAGCTCTAGTAGAGTAATATGGCTTCAACTCACAAATGAAGACGATAATGTAGAACCTAAAGGCTGTAAGGAAAAAGCCCGGGGAGAGGTTTAAGCCTTACTATAGTAGATGGATGGTCACTCAGGTCTTATTGAAGGATCGTCTCAGTCTGTCAAAGATGATCGCGAAGTTGTTAGCCGGGGCTCTGCCCGCATACAGATAATGGTTGGGGATGGATACCTTTTCCTCCTACAATGAGGTATTTGAGAAGGCCGAAAGATTGTAGTGGATAGAGTCCTTAGAGATGCCCGTGGTGCAACCCGCCAGCAAGACGTGGTTCAGGAAGAATGACTCGGGATCATCAACCTCCAACCCCTCACAGTCTAAGGGTAAGCAAGCTGAGGTTTATTTGGTCCAGTCTGAGCCAGTTGTGGTAGTGAGGTTATCAAAGGAAGAATAGCATGGGATCTCTCCGTATGAAGCTAATTTGGGTTTCCTCTTTACCAAGCTATGGGAGTTGAAGAAGCTTGATAGTATAAAGACCTAGTCATCACCCAGCCGCGAAGGCAATAAAAAATTCTGCAATTACCACATCGTGGTAGGCCATCGCATGAACAATTTCAAAGACCTTTTGAAAGCCATCCAGAAGCTGGTTAAGGATGGAGTGGTGGCGGAGCCAAGGATGAAGTCGAGTATGAAAACTAATCCACTCCCGCAATTCGATGGAGCAGTGAGGATGATCAATTCTGGGCTGGAAGAGAAGTAGGTTCTGAAGTGTATCGGGGAAGATACTGGAGAATTCATGATGGTGATAGGCGCTGGTTTAATGAAAGGCATGTCTTGGAGGCCTTGGAGGATGGGGCCAGTTCTGTACGGGATGCCCATGTTTAATGGAAAGGACTCACCATCCTTCCATCTTCTGAAGTTTGAGGCCCTGATGCGAGCAAAAGGTTTTTCGAATGATTTGATGGCTGAATTGTTCCCCTGTTCTCTGTCGGGGATAGCAACGAAGTGGTACGCCTTCCCGCCTAAGGCGGTAAAGGATGATTAGGAGAGGTGTGAGCACGAGATTTTGTACCAGCTCGCGCGTTCAATGATGATGGCTTTACGGGAAATTTATCCTCGAATCACACGATTTTCGACCATCCGACGATCTTCATATGGGAATCCTCCTCGGATGTTTTAAACAATTTAACTAAATATATA